>PVLD010020763.1:0-11507 GCA_004027595.1 Dinomys branickii | reverse complement strand
GTTGGGAAGAGATACAGCTGCCTCAGACTATACTATAACATACAGGGGTGTATACAAACTGCCATGGTTGGGGGTGGGAAAGCACATATGCTCACAGCGGACCGCCCGGCTCCACCCTGTCGTCGTGCTATGGGTGGGGGCGGGTCCCGACCTTGTGGCTCCAGCATTACCGTTCCCCACCCCTTGCAGCTGGGCAATGGGTCTCCGAAGCTAAAGCTACAAATACCGAAACGAGGGCGTGGGCCAGGGGTGTGCTTGGAGCGGCAACCCCCTCCCTCTCTATCTCGTCTCCCTCCAACTGCGCCATGTCAGATCTGCGATCCCCTCCTCCAGAGGAGGTTCTGCTTAGACTTTCCGAGGGTTTCACTTCCTATCTCAGATCCCTCCGGAGTTCAGGATATCCACGGAAAGGTTATTTTCAATGTCATGATAAAGTAATATGATACAGTGTCAGTTTTACCACCTGATAAAATACAACATGAAAGTTCCACAAAAGGCATCCCTATTAAATGAATCTTTTCAAAATAACTATTCTGTAAACAATTCTTACACATAGTTCTGTTATCAGAAACCCACTGAAACAACAAAAATATGGTTAGTTTCTCTATCTGGACATTGTGCTTGCTTCCCCAGCATCTACTGCCTCTTGGTAACTGTATTTTCTTAAGTGTGTATTTTTTTAATCTACAAAGATATTAATACCCTAAGTAAAATAAATATCCTACTTCTGTAAATGTGAACACATTCATGGGAAAATATGAAAGGATGTATTGAAGTATTTATACCTGTGTCTTGGTTACTTTCTTCTGCTTGCTTTGACAAAATACCCAATGCCCAAAATGAAGGGAAGAAAAGTTTATTTAGCTTATAGTTTGTGGAGGTTTCAGTCTGTATATGGTTGCTTCTGAGGCAGTGGCACATGGCAGAGGGCAAACGTTCATGGCAACAGAGCACAGCAAAAACAAGAACAAAAGGGAGGAATGGCAGCAAGCAGCCTCTTTCCCTCCCTTACATTGTAAACAGGCTGCCTCCACCCAGGAGGCGTAGCACTCCCATAATCTCCATGCCCTCCTCTTCCACAGGTTCAGGATGTGTACAAAGTAAGCACCCTGGCTTCCCACTGAGTCACTCAGCCAAACCTCTAGACTCCCCAAATTGAGACAATGTATCAACCATAACAAGCCATCTCTTGTCAATTTGTCAACCACACACACTTCTTCAAACCAGTTTCCAGATACAAAGATATTACATTAGAACATTTTGCCCCCTAAAAACTCATGCACATCCCTTTATGCAAAAGACATGTAGTCCATCTGCAAGAGTTGCCAAAGTCCTAACAGTTTCAGCATTGCTGATAAGTCTAAGTCCCAAGTCTCCTCCAAGATGCAAGGCAAACTTAGTTACAAGCCCTCCTACAAATGAAAAGTTAAACACTTCCAACATTCAATGGCACAAAATAAACATTACTATTCCAAAAGGTACCAACAGGAGAATATAGAGCACAGGGACCAAAGCAAGTCCAAAATCCAGCAGGAGTAACGTTGTGTCCTGTAATTCCACATCCAGCATCTGAAGTAACGTGGGGTACACTGTGAGCTTCAAGGGATTTGCGTGAGTCCACCCCTATGGCACTTCTGGTGGTTACAGCTCCCACAGCTTCTCTCCCAGGCTCGCTTTGCTCCCTTCCTTGCATCTTTCCTCAGATGATCCACAGTCCCGTCTTTTCTAAACTTCTGAGGTCTCCAGGGCACCTTTTGCTTCACACTCACCGCTTCACACACTGCCCTCTCAGGGGCATACTGCCTGGCCTCCCAGGCCTTCTGAAATCTGTGTGGAAGCCTCTTTAACCTCAGAACTCTTGCATCCTCCATGCACCTAAAGCCAGGGCTACATGGATGATGTCAAGGTCTGCTGCCACCTGGAGCAGTACCCAAACTTGTCTCTCTCTTCGCCACAGGGGTCGAGTGCCTGGATCGCTGGGCACACTGAAACCAATTCTGATGAACAAATTCTGTGCCGCCTCCATTCTGGAACCTGGTGTGGCTGCCACCGCCATTCTGGAACATGGCGCTCTTTGGCTTCCTTCTCAAGGCAAAGTCTCTCACCTTTACAGTTTTGAGGGTGCAGAGGGTGGAAACTTGCTTCTTGTGACGCCTTCAGGCCATCTTTTCCATTCTCTTACTCCTTCTCAGCAATAGAGATTTGCTCTGCCTTATATCTTTGTAGTCCACAGCTTCAGGGGAGCTTCCTTCTGGCCAAGCTCACAACATTTTAAATCATCCTGCTGGGCTCTTTGTTCTTGATTCTCAATATAAATCTGGCTAAAAGCCCCCAACAATAGCCATGCCACTTCTCTTAACATTTGACTGCCTTGAAATTTCTTTTGCCAAATTAATCAGTTTGCTGCTGCCCTTAATTCCAGTCTTAGGAAAAGTCTTTGGACACAAGCAAAATGCAGACAAACTTTCTGCCAAGCCATAACATGTATCATCTGTAGTGCCAAGAACCAATGCAGTCCTTCCTGAACCTGGTCTTTACAAATGGCTGGATTTCTATCAGCCTTCTGGTCTTCTGCGCTCTGACCAGAATCTCCCATACAGAATAGCCAAAGGCGTTACAGCTCTACTCTTTCAGGCAATATCTGTGAACCTTTCCAAACTCTTCCCACAAGTACTTTCCAAAGGCTGCTCAACCACATGGCCAGGTATAGTAACAGCAATGACCCTACTTAACTGGTACCTTTGTCTTGGTTACTTTTTTCTCATTGCTGAGACAAAATACCCAATGCCCAAAATTAAGGAAGGAAAGGTTTATTTAGCTTACAGTTTGTGGAGGTTTCAGTCCATATGTGGTTGGTTCTGAGGCAGTGGCACATAGCAGAGGGCAAATGTTCATGGCAGCAGAGCACAGCAAAAACAAGAGCAAAAGGGAGGAATGGCAGCAAGCAGCCTCTTTCCCTCCCTTACATTGTAAACAGGCTGCCCCCACCCAGTGGGCATGTAACACTCCCACAATACCCATGCCTTCTTCCACAGGCTCAGGATGTGTACAAAGCAAGCACCCTGGCTTCCTGCTGAGTCCCTCAGCCAAACCTCCAGACTCCCCAAGTTGACACAATGTATCAACCATAACAATATGGTACAGGAAGGTAAATGAAAAATATAGCTGATTTTTATTCCTTGTACTATACATTTCCCTGTCTAAACATCTTCACTAAACTATCATTTATCCAGTAAAAGTTTTATTTTTCTAATTAGAGACAGAATACATGTTTAGTATTAAAAAATTCAAACACTGTACAAGAATTAGGAATATAGTCAGCCCTCCATATGGCAGATTCCACATACCCAGATTAAATTGATCACTGATTAAAAATATTGTGGGGGAAAAAAAGTTATACATGTATTGAGCAAGTTATTTATATGGCATATACATTAAGTGCTGTAAATAATCTAGAAATGATTTGAAGTATACTGGAGAATATGCACAGATTATATGTGAATATTACACCATGTTAAGAACTTCTGGTACCCACAGGGTTCTGAAACCAATTCTCATGGATACCAAAGAACCACTGTAAACTAAAGATCACCTAAAAGCTCCACTACCCAGAGATAACCATCAATTACAACAGTTCATGATCTTTATTATGTATCTTTTCCTATGAACATACAATACAGTATAAGTTTACATGAATGAGATTATGTAATACAGACTACTCTCTCTAGTTCACACTCACCAGAAAAAATAACTGCAATGTTAACCGCTGGGTACATCCTTCTTTTCCTATATTCCTTTTTTTTTTTTTTTTTGTCTCTTGCAGACAGGGTCTCCCTATGCAGTTCAGGCTGGCTTTGAGCTCACTTTATAGCCCAGGCTGGTCTTGAACTTACAGTGATCCTCCTGCCTCAGCCTCCTGAGTGCTGAGATTACAGACATGTGCCACCATGCCCAGGTATACTGTTTTTATAATTATCCAAAACAATGCTACATTAATTTTGAAAGAAAAATCTTCCACCTGACTTGGAATATATCATGTGTTATTTATTCAGCTCATACAGTGTCACTGAAAATAATAACATTAAGTATTTCTTACCTTGCTGGTTTGTGATACTGGCAAAGAAAGTCAAATCTTTCATCTGGCACAGGGACTCTGCTCTCATTAGGATCAATAGTGCAGAACGGAAAGTTTTCTGCTGAAGCCTGACTATTTGTTAATACATTAAAAAAGGTAGATTTCCTAAAAAGAAAAAAATTTTTCTATTAATTTAAACTAATTCAAAGAAAAAGTTAATCCATGATAATTAATCAAATAAAATATGACAATTATAAAACCAATCTGCAAAGACGGGAAATAATACATTTTTACTAACAAAAATGGATGAAATTTACAACAATGCAGCTCATTATCTAAATTATGTTCCTATTTCAGTCTATTTGGAAATTAAGTAGAATGTTCCCAAAGACTACTATAAAAGACGCTCTCATAAACAAAAAGTATTATTTTTCCATAATGTACCAGGTAATAGCAGTATCATTTTACCTACACCTAACATATCCTTCTCTAGTATGCAATGTCGAAAGCTGTGTATCTAGTTAGGACAACCACTTCCCAAGCATCCTAAATGGAGGGGAAGATCCTAAAATTGTTTCACAGAAAATGGAAGGCTGGAACTCAGACTCTCCTAATTGTTATTAAGTCTAGAATTACAAATTATGAAAGTAAAAAATAAACTTTTTCCAAGGTGTGACTTCAGAAAAAAAATGTAGCTGGCCTCATGGTGCACACCTGTGATCCCAGCAGTTGGGATGGGAAGGCAGGAGAACTGCTTTGAGTTGAAAGCCAGTCTGGGCTATGTAGAAAGACCCTGTCTCAAAAAATAAAAAGGTGGACCACGCCACCATTCCAGTCTGTGTCTCCAACCTCCATGTGCCTGGTGCAGACAGGACATTCTGACTGGGAAGTCACACGAACTGCTAACACTGGGGTTTGTGTTCGGGGCCCCCCTGTGCATGCCCTGTGCCATCTGACAACAGGCGGGCCACGAGCTGCTGGCACCATGGTTCACATCAGGTCTTTAAGTGTGCCCTGACCTCCTGGAGGTCACAGACTCAGGCAGCCTGTGATCCCTGCCAGTGCAGCCTGTGTTTGGCTCCTGTGCGCCACTGAGCTTCCTTGAGTCACAGAATCAGGCAATCCATGATCTGCTATCATGGTCGAAGCCAAACACCTAGAGAACCAGGTATTTCCCATCTACTTCCTGGGGGAAGAGCAGGTGGCTCACAACCCCACTGCCATTACAGTCTGTGTCTCCACCATCCATGTGCCCAGTGTAGACAGGAGATTCTCACTGAGAAGGCCCACGAACTGCTAACACCAGGGTTGAAGTTCAGGCTCCATCCCATGCGTGCCTTGCACCACCTGAGGTACTAAGGCAGGTGGTCCACAAGTTATTGGCACTGTGGTTAACATCTGGGCTTTATGCCTGCCCTTACCTCCTGGAGGTCACAAAAACAGGCAGTCTGTGATCACTGCCAGTGCAGCCGCATCTGGATACTGTGTGCGCCCTGAGCTACCTAGAGACACCCAAAATCAAGTGGTCCACACAATGTTGACCCTTGAATTTGTGTCTGGGCTCAGGCAGTGCCCAGAACTGCCTGAGGACACAGGATCACTGGTCGACGATGGTGCCACCAGTACAGCCTGATTATGAGTCATACTCGTGCCCTGAGCTGCAAAGGGACACTGGATCAGATGGTCTACCATTGGCTGACATCAGAGTTTGTTTCTGAGACCTCAGAGAACTATGTACACTTCACCATTTGCCAGAAGACCACAGACTTAACAGTGCAATTCAGTGGACACTGAGGGGCAAGGCTGACCACAAGGAAAACTAGGGACACTAGCAACCTTTGGTGAGCTGCCAGACAAGAGTGAGACAAAGACTTCTGCCTTCGTCATCAAATATAACACAAAGGACTAAAATGCAATCTCAGAACTCCACCCCACTGAGAACAAGTACAGGAGACACTCACACAGCAAAACTTGCTAAACACATACCTGAAATTGCTCAAATGATTACAATGGAAATAAAGAAGTAACTCCATCAAACCACAGAAAACATCACATTGGAAATAAGTTCTCAAGCAAAAAATGAAATGACAATAATAATGAAAGAATTGCTCGGGACATCTAAAGAAAAATATATTCAAAAAAATAGATAAGCATAAGCAACTCATGGAATCGTTGAAGGAACACTATAGGAATGAATTAGAATGTGTAAAACAGATTCAAAGAGATTTCCAGGACATCAAAACTTCCACTGAAAGCTGGCCAAACCACTTGAATGAAGCTGAAGATAGAATTTCAGATCTTGAAGACAGCATGGCAGCTAGAGATCATGAAGGAAAGGATCTCTTAAAATCAACAAGAAACCAGGAAAATGAATTCAACAGCTGCAAGAGGAGGCAAAGAGAAATAATGTAAGACTAATAGCAATCAATGACACAGCTGGAGGCAACACAAATGACACAAAAAGAATATCTGCAGAAGTAATGGAAAATTCCCCAAGCATGGAAACAAACTGACACACACACAATTAAGGCATAGAGAATTCCAACTAGTCATAACCAAAATAAACTACACTCAGACATACAATAACCAAGATCCCAGATCTCCAACAAAACAACGGAATATTAAAAGTTCTTAGAGGGAAAAAAAACAGATCATCTATAAATGAAAGCCCATCAGAATCACAGCAGATAGTTCAACACAAACCATCCAACTGCGGAAGAGCTTCGAGCAAAGTATTACAGGTCCTGAGAAAAAACAGCTTCCAACCAACTGCCAAACTATCCTTCAAATTTAATGGAGAAGTAAAATATTTCCATGACAAAGAGCAACTGAAGAACTTCATCAGTGCCAAACCATCCTTATAAAGAGTACCAAAAGATATGCTAGACAGAGAAAAAAGTGACCACAAATTTCAACAACAATACAAAGGAATCCTCAAGCAAAAGCAATAAGCAGATAGAAAAAGTAGGAAACCAAAAGGAAATAAACAACATGTTAATAAGCCAACACCTATCAGTTATAAGCATTAATGTAAATGGCTTCAATTTACCAGTCAAAAGAAACAAAACTAGTAGAGTGGATTAAGAAACAAAAATCCCACAATACGCTGTATACAGGAAACATTTTACGAAAAAGGAAATCCATAGACCGCAAGTCAAAAGATGGAAAACAATTCTCCATGCAACAGGAACCCAGAAAAAAAGCAGGTGCAGCTATTATGTTTGCAGACAATGTAAATTTCAAACCAAGAACAATCGAAGGACATGAAGAAGGTCACTACATACTTCTTAGAGGAAAACAGCAAGAGGAAGAGATAACAATCATAAACATGTATGCACCATATATCAGCGCCCCAAAATATATAAGACAAAAAATCTTAATAGACATGAAAAAACCAAATACAAACACTATCATAATAGAGGACAACACCTCTTTGACAAAAAGAGATAGGTCAACTAGATAAAAAAATCAGCAAAAACATAACAGATCTGAATCAAATCTACAAACAAATGGACGTAGTAGATGTTCACAGAGAATATCATCAGAATACACAACAGCAGAATACACATTTTTCTCAGCGGCACATGGGGCTTTCTCTACAATAGACCACATTCTAGCCCATAGAGCATACCTCCCTAAATGCAAAAGAACTGAAATTATCCCATGCGTATTATCTGACCACAGAGCAATGAAATTGGAAATTAATGACAAAAGGAACTCCAAAAACTCCATGAACACTTCAAAATTAAACAACTTCCTAAACCAATGGGTCACAGAAGAAATTAAAGAAGAAACTAAAAAATACCTACAAATGGAAATGTACATACAACTTACCAGGACCTGTGGGATGCAATGAAATCAATTCTCAGAGGGAAATTCATAGTGGTGAACTCACACATAAGGAAAACGGAACAAATAAATAGCTGAATGCTGTACCTCAAATTTTTAGAAAAAGAAGAACAAGTCAAGCCCAAAGCCCAAAGAAGGGAGGAGATTATAAAGATCAGGGCACAAATTAATGCAATTGACACCAAAAAAACTACAAAAAATAAATGAATCAAAGAGTTGGTTGTTTGAAAGAATAAATAAAATTGATAAACCCCTAGCCAACCTTATCAAAAAAAGAGGAAACTCAAATTCATGCCATAAGGAATGAAAAGGATGAAATCACTACAGATCCTACAGAAATTCAAAAGATCATTAAAACCTACTTTGAAAATCTTTATTCCCGTAAGATAGAAAGCTCAGAAGAAATGGACAGATTCCTAGATATGTACAAATTACCAAAGCTAAATCAAGAAGATAAAAACTCCTGAACAACCCCATATCAATTAATGAGACTGAAAACATGATTAAAAACTTGCCAACAAAGAAAAGCCCAGGTATTGATGGATTCAGAGCAGAATTTTACAAGAAATTCAGAGAAAATTTAATACCAACACTCCTCAAACTCTTCAATGAAATTGAAAAGGAAGCAATTCTTAACTTATTTCTGGAGGCAAATATTACACTGATACCAAAACCAACGGAAGACCCAACCAAGAAAGAGAAGTACAGACCAATCCCCCTAATGAACATAGATGCAAAGATACTAAATAAAATACGACAAAATAGAATGCAGCAAATCATCAAGAAAATCTTACACCATGACCAAGTTGGATTCATTCCAGGAATGCAGGAATGGTTCAATATTCACAAAGCAATTAATGTTACACACCATATCAATAGAGCCAAAGACAAAAAAGATCCTATCAATAGATGCAGAAAAACCTTCCTACAAAGTCCAACATGCATTCATGATAAAAATCCTACACAAAATACAAATAGATGCTCTTTACCTCAATCTGATCCAAGTCGTCTATGACAAACCAACAGCCAACATCATTCTAAATGAACAAAAACTGAAAACTTTTACTTTAAAAGCAGGAACAAGACAAGGATGTCACTGTCACCACTCCTATTCAACATAGTTCTGGAAGCATTAGCCAGAGCAATTAGACAAAAGAGAGAAATAAAAGGAATAAGGACAGGAAAGGAAGAAGTAAAACTATCACTATTTTCAGATGACATGATACTCTACATGGAAGACCCCAAAAACTCCACAAGAACACTCCCTGAATTAATCAACACATTCAGCAGTGTAGCTGGATACAAAGTCAACACTCAAAAATCCATAGCATTCCTATACACAAACAACAAACAGACTAAGAGAGAAATTAAAGAAAACATACCTTTTACAATAGCATCCAAGAAACTGATGTATTTAAGAATCAATCTAACAAAAGAAGCAAAAGATATATTCAATGAAAACTACAGTACTATGAAAAAAGAGACCAAAAAGGATTTCAGTAAATGGAAAGATATTCCTTGCTCATGGAGAGTAAGAACCAACACTGTGAAAATGGCCATACTACCAACATTGTACAGATTCAATGCAATTCCCATTAAAATACCATAAGCATATCTCACAGATCTAGAGAAAACATTTCTTAAATTCATCTGGAACCAGAAGAGACCCAAAATAGCAAAAGCAATCCTGGGCAACAAAGACAAGTCAGGTGGAATCACAATCCCTGACCTGAAATTATACTACAAAGCTACTGTAAGAAAATCAACATGGTGCTGGCTCAAAAACCGATCAGAGGATCAACGGAACAGACTGGAAGAAACAGCCACAGCCACAAACACACTCAGCCACCTAATCTTTGACAAAGCGGGCCGAACAAACTCACTGGATGAAAGATCACCTCTTTAATAAATGGTACTGGAAAAATTGGCTTGCCACTTGCCAATGACTGAAAATAGACCCAAGCCTATCACCATCAACCAAACTCAAGTCAAAATGGATGACAGATCTCAATATTAAAACACAAACACTAAATCTATTGGAAGAGAAAGTAGCTAAAAATTTTGAAGACATAGGGGTAGGTAGAGTTCATGAACAAAAACCAAACCACACAGGAATTACTTCAAAAAATCAACAACTGGGGGATCTCATCCTACTAAAAAGTTTCTGCATATCTAAAGAAATCACCAGCACAGTAAAAGGTAAACCCACAAATTGAGAAAAAATTTCAGCTGACTTTCCCTCAAAGGTCTTCTATCTAGAACATATAAAGAATTAAAAAACAACAGCGCCCCAAAATTCAAAGACCCAATCCAGAAATGGGACAGCTGAGATGAACACATACTTCTGAGATAAAGAAATACAAATGCCAAATAAATACATGAGAAAATGTTCAACATCGTTAGTCACTAGAGAAATGCAAATTAAAACACTGAGATTTCATCTCACCCCAGTAAGAATGGCTATCATTGAGAAATCAAGCAATAACAAATGCTGGTGAGGCTGTGGAGAAATAGGAACTCTTCTCCACTTCTGGTGGGAATGCAGACTGGTGAAACCACTGTGGGAATCAGTTTGGAGATTCCTCAGCAAACAAGATCTAGAGGTCCCATTTAATCCACTATTCCCCCTCTGGGTTTTCCCAGAAGAACTAAAACCATCTCACAGTGATATATGTGCTCCCTTGTTTATAGCAGCACAATTTGTCACAGCTAAATCATGGAAGCAACCCAAGTGTGCATCCACTGAGGTATATTTTTTTATGCATAACGGAATATTATTCAGCTACAGAGAAAGATAAACTTGAGGCTTTTATAGGTAAATGATCACAACTAGAGACCCTACTTGCAAGTGAAATAAATCTGACATCCACAGGTAAGTGACATATTATCTCACTAGTAAAATAACCTGAAGTGTAAATAAAAATTAGGAGGTATGATACATATTGTGAAATGAAAGGAAAATGCTCAAAAGTAAATAGCAACTGCGATGAGGTCAAAGAAAAAAGAAAGAAAGGGAAACTATGCACATATGTATACACAGGATAGCTAATATAGTTGTACTACTGACTTCTATCCCTTTACTGAAAGGACAAGTTAATGATTAGTTATTTGATCAATTCTGCATGTCTTTGTTTTCCTGAGAAATCACTTTGAAGATATCAATATGTAATACAACCATTGTTAATTTCCAACCACATTCTCTTTAATTCAGTATTGTTTGTATTCTTACACTATTTTATAAATGGATGTCTGTTTGTTAAAAAAAATAAAAAGATAAAATAGAAATCTATTAACATGGAATAAACTGGTCACTCATTTTCTAATTACCTTAGTTTTAAGAGGTGATATGTGTTAATATGCCAACTCATATTAACACTAGCCATGTTTTTTTTTTAATTTTATTTTAAAGACAAAAGAATGGAGACATATGAACCAGAAAAGCCATAAACAATACAGAAAATACAAAGTTATACAGAATATAGTAGGGAATTAGAACTGGATGTTGTATTACATAGTTATTTTCACATTAGTTAACACAAAAACATTAAAGGAAATACCAAATTATAGATAAGATAGTAGGGAA
>PVLD010020762.1:0-33108 GCA_004027595.1 Dinomys branickii | reverse complement strand
TTGCATGTCTGTATATGGGTCCATACATCTACAATTCGAAGATATCAATGGATAAAGCAACAACTACTGTTGAGACCATATCACCTTGTCTATAGATTAGTTGTGATTGTACTATTTTCTATGATAATGGGTGTCTGTTTGTCAATATGTTTTTGTACTTTTATGTTTCTAAAATAAAAAAAAATAAAAATAAAAAAATTAAAAAAAAATTGAATTACAGACAAGGTGACAGGGAATTAACAATGGTTGCTGTATTACATATTGATAACTTCAAAGTGTATGCTCAGGAAAACACATATAGACATACAATCTTGTTCAAACAACCAACCATTAACTGTTCCTTACTGTAAAGCGACATGTCAATAGTGGCACCATGTTAGCCATCCTGCATATACATACATACATACATATTTGTCCCTTTCTTCCTTTTTTCCTTCCCCTCATCCCATTTGCCCTTTACTTTTGAGCAGATTCCCTTCATACCTCCTAATTTTTCTTCCCACTTTCAGGTTCTTACATTAGTGATACAATAGCTTGCATATGCACCTCTGATTTATTTCATTTATGAGTATGGTGTCTAATTGTAACCATTTGCCTATAAAAGCCTCAAATTTGTCTTTCTTTATAGCTGAGTAATATTCCATTATATAAAAATGCCACAGTCTTTTTATCCAGTCCTCTGTGGATGGACGTTTGGGTTGCTTCCACAATTTAGCTATTATAAATTGAGCTGCTATAAACATGGGTGCACATATATCGTGGTGATGTGATGTTTTCAGATCTTCTGGGAAAATATCCAGAAGGGTAATAGCTGGGCTAAATGGGACCTCTAGACCTGAGGAATCTCCAAACCGCTCTCCATAGTGGTTTCACTAGTCTGCATTCTCACCAGCAGTGCAGAAGAGTTCCTATTTCTCTACAGCCTCGCCAGCATTTTGTTATTGGATAATTTCTTAATGCTGGCCAATCTTACTGGGGTGAGATGAAATCTCAATGTTGTTTTTATTTGCATTTCTCAAATGACTAAAGATGTGGAACATTTTCTCATATATTTATTTACCATTTGTAGTTCTTTATCTGAGAAGTGTATATTCATCTCAGATGCCCATTTGTGGATTGGGTCTTTGAATTTGGACAGGTACATGTTTTTTAATTCTTTGTATGTTCTAGATAGAAGACCTTTGTCTGAGGGACAGCCAGCTAGCTTGTTTTCCCAATTTGTGAGTTTTCTTTTTACGTTGCTAGTGATTTCTTTAGATGTGCAAAAACTTTTCAGTAAGATGAGGTCCCAGTTGCTGATTCTTTGAAGTGTTGCCCTGGCAGTTTGATTTTTGTTCATGAACGCTCTGCCTACTCCTATGTCTTCAAGATTTTTACCTACTTTCTCTTCCAATAGATTTAGAGTTTCTGCTTTAATATTGAGATCTGTGATCCATTTTGACTTGAGTATGGTGTGTGGTGATAGGCTCAGGTCTGTTTTCATGCACTTCGGCAAAGGCAAGCCAATTTTTCCAGCACTATTTATTAAAGAGGCTATCTTTCTTCCAGTGAGTTTGTTTGCCCCCTTTGTCAAATATTAGGTGGCTGAGTGTGGTGTGGTTTTGGCTGCATCTTCTAGTTTGTTACATTGATCCTCAGGTCCGTTTTTTAACCAGTATCAACTTGATTTTATTACAGTAGCTTTGTAGTATAATTTCAGGTCAGGCATTGCGATTCCACCTGACTTGTCCTTGTTGCCCAGGATTGCTTTTGCTATTCCGGGTCTCTTCTGGTTCCAGATGAATTTAAGGCATGTTTTCTCTAGATATGTGATGTGTGCTAATGGTAGTTTAATGGGAACTGCATTTAATCTGTACAACAATTTTGGTAGTACGGTCATTTTCACAATGTTGGTTCTTCCTAACCATAAGCAGGGGATGTTTTTCCATTTATTGAAATCCTCATCGATCTCTTTGTTTTCAGAGTACTGTAGCTTTCATTGAATAAATCTTACATCTTTTGTTAGATTGATTCCTAAATATTTCAGTTGCTTGGATGCTATTGTAAAAGATATGGTTTCCTTAATTTTTCTCTCAGTCTGTTTTTTTTTGTGTGTGTGTGTATAGGAATGCTATTGATTTTTGGGTGTTGACTTTGTATCCAGCTACTCTGCTGAATTTGTCTTATTAATTAAAGCAGTCTTCTTGTGGAGTTTTTGGGGTCTTCCATGTAAAGAATCATGTCATCTGCAAATAGTGATAGTTTTACTTCTTCCTTTCCTGTCCTTATTCCTTTTATTTCTCTATCTTGTCTAATTGCTCTGGCTAATACTTCCAGAACTATGTTGAATAGTAGTGGTGACAGTGGATGTCCTTGTATTGTTCCTGAGTTTAAAGTGAAAGCTTTCAGGTTTTGTCCATTTAGTATGATGTTGGCTGTTGGTTTGTCATAGATGGCTTTGATCAGATTGAGGTAAAAGCCATCTATAAAGTGAAAGCTTTCAGGTTTTGTCCATTTAGTATGATGTTGGCTGTTGGTTTGTCATAGATGGCTTTGATCAGATTGAGGTAAAAGCCATCTATTCCTACTTTTTCTAGGGTTTTTAACATGAATGCATGTTGGACTGTATTGAAAGCTTTTTCCACATCTATTGAGATGATCATGTGATTTTTGTCTTTGGCTCTATTGATACGGTGTATTATATTCATCGACTTGTGAACACTGAACCATCCCTGCATTCCTGGAATGAATCCTGGTCATGGTATATAATTTTCCTTATTATTTGCTGCATTCTATCTGCTAGTATTTTATTGAGTATCTTTGCATCTATATTCATTAGGGAGATTGTCCTATAATTCTCTTTCTTGGTTGGGTCGTTCTCTGGTTTTGGTATTGGTATAATACTTGCCTCCAGAAATGAATTAGGGAGAATTGCTTTCTTTTCAATTTCATTGAAGAGTTTGAGGAGTGTTGGCATTAAATCTTCTCTGAATATTTTATAGAATTCTGCTGTGAATCCATCAGGGCCTGGGCTTTTCTTTGTCGGTAAGTTTTTATAAATGACATTTTCAATCTCATTAATTGATATTGGGTTGTTCAGGATTTTTGTATCTTCCTATTCAATTTTGGGAATTCATCCATTTTTAGGAATCTCTCCATTTCTTCTGAGTTTTCTATCCTATGGGAGTAAAGATTTTCAAAGTAGGTATTAATGATCTTTTGAATTTCTGTGGGATCTATAGTAATTTCATCCTTTTCATTCCTTATTGCATGGATTTGAGTTCTTTCTTTTTTTGATAAGGTTGGCTAGGGGTTTATCAATTTTATTTATTCTTTCAAAGAATCAACTCTTTGATTCACTTATTTTTTGTAGTATTTTCTTCATCTCAATTGCATTAATTTCTGTCCTGTGTTTTATAATCTCCCCCCTTCTTTGTGCTTTTGGTTTGGCTTGTTCTTCTTTTTCTAAAAGTTTGAGGTGTAGCATTAGGCTCTTTATTTGCTCTTTTTCTGTTTTCTTCATATATATGAGTTCATCGCTATAAATTTCCCTCTGAGGACTGCTTTCATTGCATCCCACAGTTTCCGGTAGATTGTATTTGCATTTTCATTTGTTTGTAGGTATTTTTTTAATTTCTTCTTTAATTTCTTGTGTGAGCCATTGGTTATTCGGGGGGTTGCTGCCTAATTTCCAAGTGTTTATGGGGTTTTTGGAGTTCCCTTTGTCGTTAATTTCCAATTTCATTGCACTGTTGTCAGATAATATGCATGGGATAATTTCAATTCTTTTGCATTTAGGCAGGTATGTTCTATGGACTAGAATGTGGTCTATTTTAGAGAAAGACCCATGTGCAGCTGACAAAAATGTGTATTCTGATGTTGTGGGGTGGAACACTCTGTATACATCTACTAAGTCCATTTGTTCACACCTTTGGTTCAGGTCTGTTATTTCTTAGCTGAGTTTTTGTCAGTTGACCTGTCTCTTTGTGTCAAAGGGGTGTTTAGGTCCCCCATTACAACAGTGTTATTAATTATTTGGTTTTTCATGTTTGTTAAGATTTCACTTATAAAGTTTGGTGCTCCAGTATTTGGTGCATAAATGTTTAGGATTGTTATCTCTTCCTCTTGCAGCTTTCCCCTACCTAGTATATAGTGGCCTTCTTTATCTCTTTTGATTGTTTTACTTTGAAGTTTACATTGTCTGCACACATACATTGTCTACCCCTGCTTTTTTCAGGGAACCTGCTGCATGGAGACTTGTTTTCTGTCCTTTAACCTTCAGTCTGTGGATTTCCTTTTGAGTAAAATGTGTTTCCTGTGTACAGCATATCGTTGGATTTTGTTTCTTAATCCACTCTGGCAATCTGTTTCTTTTGACTGGTGAATTGAGGCCATTTATGTTAATGGTTATACCTGTTATATGTTGGCTTATTCTTGTCATGCTATTTACTTGTTCTTGCTTTCCTACTTTTGCTATCTGTTTACTTGCTTGTTCTGTTTGAGGGTTCCTTTGTATTGTTCTTGAGATTGTGGTCTCTTTTTTCTCTGTCTAGAATATCTTTTAGTACTTTTTGCAATGTTGGTTTGGCACTCATGAAGTTCTTCAGTTGTTCTTTGTCGTGGAAATATTTTATTTCTCCATTGAATTTGGAGGATAGTTTTGCAGAATACATCAGTCTGGGTTGGAAGCTGTTTTGTCTCAGAATCTGCAATACCTCACTCCAAGCTCTTCTTGATTTCATGGTTTCTGTTGAGAAGTCTGCTGTAATTCTGATGGGCGTTCCTTTATAGGTGATCTGTTTCTTTTCTCTAGCAGCTTTAATATTGTGTTTTTCTGCTGGATGTTTTGGATCTTGACTATTATATGTCTGGGTGTGCCTTTATTTTGGTTATGGCTTCTTGTAGTTCTATATGCTTTGTTTAACTGCACTTCAGTATCTTTTAGCTTGTTTGGGAAATTTTCTGCTATTATTTCTGCAAATATTCTTTTTACATCATTTGTGTTGCCTCCTGCTGTTTCATTGGCTCCTGTTACTCAGATATTATTTCTTTTTGCCTCATCTTGCAGCTGTTGGATTGATTTTTCCTGGATCCTTGATGACTTTAAGAGATCCTTCCTTTCATGCTTGCTAGCTGCCATGCTGTCTTCAAGATCTGAAATTCTATCTTCGGCTTCAATGAAGCAGTTTTGCAGGCTTTCAGTGGAAGTTATCATTTCCTGGCAATCTCTTTGAGTCTGTTTTGTGCATTCTAATTCATTCTGAAATTGCTCATGTAATGTTTCCATTTGCTTCCTATGTTCTTGTATTCTTTTATCTGTTTCTTCTCTATATGTGCAGAACATTTCTTCCATTATTATTTTCACTTCTTTTTTTTTGCCTGAGAGATTATTTCTGCTTTAATCTCTTCTATGGCCTGATGGCGTTGTTTCTTTAGTTCAGATGCAATCATTTCAGAAATTGCAGGTATGTGGCCTCCTAGTTCTCCTTATCATTGTTTCCTGGACTTGTTCTGTGTGGGGTTGAGCTCTGAGACTGCATTTTGCTCCTCTGTCTTGTCATTTTGGATGTCAGATGAAAAGCATTGAGCTACAAACTACCCAGGCAGCTCACCCAGCAAAGGTGCACTGCAAAGGCTGCTCCAGTGGCACCGCCAAGCTGGGCTCCCTCTCTGCGGGAAACTGTGGGAAAGTTTCAGGGGTGCGGCTGCTCTAGTGAGGACCTGAAGCCGGGCTCTTTCCCCTGGAAAGTTTTACCAGCCAGAGCTTCAGCACAGGCCTTACCCAGCAAAGATCCACTGCAAAGGCTGCTCCAATGGTGCTGCCAAGCTGAGCTCTGTCTCTGCGGGAAACTGCCCCTTAAGCTTTCTGCCAAGAGTGCCACACAGAAGGCTGCTCAGGTGCTGCTTCCCGGGCAGAGCTCCTTCGCTGTCCCAAAGTATCAGGGCGGAGCACACGCACACGCCTCACCTGCCAAGAGTTCCACAAGATGGGCCACTCAGATGCTGCTTCCCGGACCAAGGTCCTTCCCTGTTCCACGTAGGCTTCGTTCTTGATGGTGGTGTTTAAATGACTAACAACAGGGAGAGCACAGACACTGACTAGGCAGACTGAAGACCTGACCCACCAGGACAGCCGCTGTGGGGAGGCTACACTGCGTATGCCGGAGAGCAACAGGCGCGAGGTGCTGGGTGCAAACAATGCCCAGTGGCCCAAACACATAAATATCAAATAGACAAGCAAACAACGGGGAGGTGAAATGCTCGTCAGACTTTCTCCTCTCCAAAATCCTGCAGCCCAGAATGTTTTCCAGGTGCAACTTTTCACAAACCCAACGGGGCCTGAAATCAGCTGGCTTTGTGGAAGTAAGCAGAAAATATCAGCCATTAAAATAATCTGTGGCTCTCCACAATAGGTAGTATATGTGTGGTATTTGAATTTTATGGTGAGGGTTTTAGAAAAAAATACAAACATGTTCCAGGGAAAGAACATCATAAAAAAGCTAATCTTATTCAAGGAAACAGAAAAAGAGAAAAATCTCCTCAAGCATAGTTTAACATTTTATGAGGCCTTGGGTAAAACTGAGTGAGAAAAATATACACGTGTATGTGTATCTTTATACTCACATATGTATGTGTGTGTGTGTATATATATATATATATATATACATATGTTTTTACATGCATGAATGAAATTCACCTCTATATAAACAGCTCACTTTATAAAAATAAAAATCTTCATAAATACTAGTGAATAAATCCAGAGGAGCGTATATTAAAAATATATTATGTAGTAGCTAAATGTGGTGCTGGCATTTGGAAGACTGAGGCAAGAGGATCACCACCAGTTTGAGGCCAGCCTGGGCTGCATAGTGAGGTCAAGCCCAGCCCAGACTACATAGGGAGACCCTATCTCAAAAACAAACAAGCAAACCAAAAGCCTAGAGTAAAAAAAAAAGTCATGGAACCAGATTTATTCTCCTACCCTAAACAGTGAGAAAAACCAGAAAAACATGTAGCTAATTGTTTTAAAGTAACAGATAACAGTGAGACCAAGACGGTCATTGGAGTGAAAGGGAAAAATGGGTAAGTGAGCCCCCCATGGCTGTGGCTTTTTGGCTGGAGCCACGGTGTGTACAGAACTGGGCAGGAGCTCCAGCCAAACACAGGCCTCTCGGAGCCCAGGAGCAGAGTGCGTTCTTGCAGTCAGCAGTAGCTGGAAGCTGTGGGGCCGGGGGCCAGAAAAGGAAATACTAAGCTGTACAGGCAGAGTGAGGCACTGAATTGAAGGTGTGTGTGTGTGTGTGTGTGTGTGTGTGTGTGTGTGTGTGTGTTTAGCCTTTGATATCTGCAGTCTTGCCTCCATCCATTCAACCAACTGCGGCTAGAAAGTATTCAGGAAAAAAAAACTGTCTGCATGGAACATGTACAGAGTTTTTCTTGTGATTATTTCCTAAACAATACAGTATAACAACTCCTGAAATAGCAGTCACATTGTATTGGGTAGTATAATTAATGCAGAGATGATTTAACATATAAGAGAGGACAGGTATACATTAAATGCATAGACTATACCATTTTATGTCAGAAACTTAGGTATCTTTGAATTTATGTATTCATAAACGATCCTAGGACCTCCCTGCCCCACACCTACCCACTGAGTGCTGAGGGACAACTATATACTTGTACACACATAACATGTGTTACGGTTTATGTCTTGATGTCCCCCCAAAACCTCATGCAGTCATGGGGTTGAGGCTGTTCAGAGGCAGCTGGATCAAGAGTTTGTGATGGATTTGTGGTCCAATGCTGGGATTAGGGTGTGAGCATTACAACTGCCCTAGGGCGGGTAGCCTACAGATAACAGAAGGGATGGAAAGAGGCTTGTTCCACCCTCCTCTCATTGCTTTTACTATTTTCTGCTGCCATAAACAGTTGCCCCTCTGCCACACAACCCTGCACTGGAGCCAGCCAATTATGGACTGAAACCTCTACAAATTCCCCCCTTTAACTTGTAGGTGTTGGGTATTTTGTTGCAGCAATGAGAAAAGTAACTAAGAATTTGGTACCAGAGAAGTGGCACCTTTGCTGTGACTGTACCTGACCATGTGGCTCAGAAGCCTTTGGGATCGGCTTGTGGGAAGGGTCTGGAAAAGTTTAAAGTTTAAAGATGCTGGCTGAAAAAGTATAGCTGAAACTCCTACCTGTTCTGTATGGAACAGTCTGGTCAGAGCTCAGAAGACCAGAAGGCTGATAGAAATCCTGCCAGTAAAGATCAGGATCGGCAGGTTTCTACTGCAAAGAAGGACTGCCTTGGTTGTTGGACTCCAGACAATGTGTGTTATAAATGGCAGAAAATTTTTCTGCATTTTGCTCATGTCCAGAGACTTTACCTGAGACTTAGATTAAGGGTAGCAGGCCAATTAATCTGGCAAAAGAAATTTCAAGACCATCTAATATTTGAGGTGATGGCATGGCTACTGTTGGGGGCTCCTAGCCAGATTTTTGTTGAGAATCAAGAGCAAAGAGTCCAGCAGGATGACTTCATACATTGTGAGTTTTGCCAGAAAGGAAGCTCCAGTAAAGCTATGGACCGCAAAGATAAAGCAGAGATCTTGCTTGCTGAGAATAAATGGGAGAACAGAAAAAATGGCCTGAGGGCACCCTAACAAGCAGCAGGACTCCACCCTTTACTGCCTCAAAGTTGCAAAAGTGAAAGACTTTGCTCTGAGAAGAAAGCCCTGGTGCACCATGTTCCAGAATGCTGGCAGCATAGAGAATTCTTTCCTCAGAACTGAATTCAGAGTGCTCAGCAATCCAGGCACTCAACCCCTACAACCAAAAGAGAGGGAACACTGACCATTGCTCCAGCTGGCAGTGGACCTTGGCATCATCCATGTGGCATTGGTTTTAGGGGCATGCAGACAGAAGGAGCTGCAGAGTCAGGAAACTTCCACCCAGATTTCAGAAGCAGCCCTGGGAGGCCAGGCAGTGCGCCCCTCAGAGGGCAGTGTGCATAGCCGTGAGTGTGAAGCCAAGGGTACAGTAGAGACCCCAGAAGCTTGGAGAAGCCAGGAATATGGACCATCCAAAGAAAATGGCAAAGAGAGTGCAGAGTGGCCCAAGAGAGAAGCCATGGGAGCTATAACCACCGGAAGTGCTGTCGGCACAGAGCCACCCAAGCCCTTGGGAGTTCACATCTTGCCACAGATCGCCTCAATGCTGCACATGACTTAACATTTGCCCTGCGGAATTTCGGACTTGCTTTGGTCCTATTGCGTTTTTATTCCTCTTTCTGTCCCTTTTAGTATATGTAGCTCATAGGCTCACTCCTCCATTGCTTATGCTGTTTTCCATCACCATGATCTGTCATGTGCCACCCTGCCTTGGAGCCGCTGTCGGATAAACCTTTCCTCTCACGTGTGGGTATTGGGTATTTTGTCTTAGCAGCAAGAAAAGTAAAACAGCATATATATTTTAGTGTGCACATAGACATTTTTGCATGTACACTCTGATAATTAGAGCTTTTTACTCTAAAATTAAGTCAACTGCTATATTAAACAGTTATAACTAATAAGCCCTCAAAGGCAAAAAAACTATTCATAACAATATTCAACTAATTCAAAGGAAGCTAATAAAAATTAGAAAAGGCCCACACATAATAAATGAAGTAAAGGAAAATCAAACAGGAAGGTGGAACCATATAACCAATGACATTAAGTGGGCAGAATATAGTATGAACACCGAGTTAAAAAGGCAGAAATTGTCATGTTGGATAACAAAACATCTAACTTTATGCTGCCTACAAGCAATCCGCTTGAATGTAGACATACAATAGGTTAAAAACAAAAGAATGGAAGAGGTATATCCAGAAAACACTGATCAAACATAGTGTTAGAGTAGCTTTTCTAATACCTGACAAAGTAGATTTCAGAATTAGCAAGGACAAAAGGAGGCATCTCATAATTATAAAAGACATAACATTTCTCAGTATTTATATGAAGAACAGTTGGTCAAAATGCATAAAGTAAAATCAAGTGGACCTAAAAAGAGACACTGGCGGATTTATAATTCAGTGAGAGTTTTCAAAATCCCTCAATAATTAATAGCACAAGTAGATAATTACAATCCAGAGGGCTTGAACAACACACAAAACACTGTAAATCAAACCATTTATATGTTAGCAGCTATGGAGAGCTCCACTCAATTACATAATACACATTCAGGTTTACAGGGAATATATATTAAGGTAGACAATGTTTTGAGATATTTAAAAAGTTTTCATAAATTGAAAACCATTCAACTCAAAGTATGTTCTCTGACTCCAATGGTACTAAATTTTTCTAAATAAGGTAAAGATACCTGAAAACTCAGCAGATATTTTGAAATTAACATACATACGTGAAATCAGAAAGTATTTTGAGCCGGATCAGCATGGAAACAATATATCAGTATTGAAATATGCATATAAAAGAGTGCTTAGAAGAAATATATAGAAAGGTCTCAAATTAACAGCCTTACTTTTCCTCTTAAATAGAAAGAAGTGAAATAAATTATAAACCTCAGAACCAATGAAAAACCAAACAGTTGTTTTTTTTTTAAGTCAGTAAACTGACACATCACTAGCCAGACTGAGACAGAGAAAAGACACAATTTAGTGATGTCAAGAAGCAGAGAAAAACATAATCACAGTTTCTATAGATATTAATGTGAGTAAGAAGGAAATGCTATGAACAACTTACACAATTAATAAATTCAACAATTTAGATGAAATGGACCAAACGGTTGAAATACACAAACTACCAAAGCCCACTGAAGAAGAAATAGCTAAACCAAGTATATCCTATATCCAATAAAATAACTGGACTTTTCCTTACAATCCTTACCACGAAGAGAAGCCTCAGATTTACATGGTATCACTAGTAAGTTCTACCAATTTTTTTAAAAAAAGAAATAATATTAACACCACACAAACTCTTCCAGAAAGTTGAAGAGGAAATACTTCCCAACTCATTCTTTAAGTTTAATATGACTCTGATACCAAAACCAAGAACATTATAAGCAAGACAATTCCAGTCCAAAAATCCCTTACAATATTAGACACAAGAATTCTGAACAGTATTTCAGTGGATCAAACCCAATGATTTATATAAAAACACAACACAACAGAACTGTGTGCATTTTCATCCCTGAGTATAAGGTGAGCGTAACTTCTGAAAAATCAATCAATCTAATTCACCCTGTCAGGGGCTAAAAAAGAAAAACCAGGTGACCCCCAGTGCAGACCCAGGAAATGTACTTTGTGGCACGGTTCTCAGCCTCTCTGGGGGCCCCCACACACAGGGGCATCTGGGGGGGATCTACACAGCCTTGGGAGTGACGATGAGCCCAAGGCACGCCCTTGCACACATCCAGATTCCTTCTGGGTTCCTATACCTAGACTGGCCCCACCACTGACAAATGGACAGAACCCGCACCTGGTGCACATGCCCCATCCCTGCTCTGTGACAGCCCCATGGGCTGCCTGGCCCAACCGTGCTTCACCCCCACTTTAGAATAAAGGAATGTGGACTCATCACCTGTGCCGAGGTAATAGGACTTCTGATGGACAGATACTTCAGCCAATCCCCACTGCCCCAGTTACTAGGACTCACACCCCCATACCCACCACCAACATCAAGATCCCCGCTTAGGTCAGGTCTTCATTCCAGGGCTTTTCTCTGGGAGGGTGAATAGTGTTTGCCTTTTGATCCACGCCCCCCCCCCTTTTCAATCTATTCAGTCTGTGCCACCCTGGAAAGATTACAAAAGCAAGTCTGTATTTCCTTTAAGTAGTCTTACCTAGTACCAATAGCTTCTTGCTTTTACTCTCAAATCATTCCATAATTTTCCTTAGAATAATGGCTATCCTGTAATATTTTCACAGCATTCTCTAACTAAAGTTTATTGTTCACATGGTTTCTTCAAAGAGAAGATGGAGCCTGCTGCACAGCTTATGGAAAAGGCCTGATGTTTTGCATTAAAAATCTTGGGAACACTGTTTGACTTTTTAAATTGTATGCATGTTGTTCTTGGGAGGAAATAAAGCTAAACCAAAAAGAAAAGGAAAAGACCTATATGCTTGCTGCCCCTCCCACTCCGGGCCTAATGCCAGCATCCCTGATCCACGGTGCTGTGCCTTACAACCCTCCCCAGGACAGTCCTGCAGGTAGGCATTGCCAATCAGGGCTATGCGTGACCAGTTTTCCTTTCCTGGTCTTATCCATGGGTTCGTGCTTTTCTGGCTATGAACTTGGTGTCTTTTGCACGTGATTCCAAGCTTCAGCCCACCTGCTCCTACATCACAGCCTCAGATGCACACAACTCCGAAATAAGCTGTGCCTCACTGCCAAGGAAGCTTCTTCGGCCACACTCAGTCCCTGCTCCATAGAGGAGGGAGTTCACACAGCTGCAGGATATAGGAGGCTGGTTATTTCAAGCAATGCTATGGGCCAAACCTGGAAAGAAACTTCAGAAACAGTAGGTGTTGCTGACTGCTTGAATGTGCTGTGGCTTTGGTGATCCTCAGTGCTTTCTGTTATGATTTCCTCCCTGGGAGGGTAGCCATGTCTTACAGCTGCAGCCACCCCGGCCTGGCAGGCTTAGAGCAGGTAGCGATGTTGTGTTAGGCTATATCCAGTGGCGGGTGTGGCACAGGAAGTTAGAACAGTAGGGCTAGTCCCTCCTCACCTCCTATCAGGGAGAACAGTGGAGCTTTTTTAATACTTCCCTTGCAAATCAGTCTCAGCCATGGAGCAATCAATCATGTCAACACAAATAGGCCTCATAAAGTTTAAAATCAAAGTCCCTCTGACAGTTTTCTCACCCATAAAACGAGGAGGCTAGAGCAGATAATCTCTATGGGGCCCCCCTGCCTCTCGTGTCCTGTGACTTTATGACTTCAGTCAACAATGTAAAAACAGGAGCAGGAAGTAAAACCTTCCCCTTACAACATTGCACAGTTACCAGACCGTCCACAGGCATTTCAAAAAGAGAGCGGATTGGAAAGGAAAGAAGCCCAAGTGAATTCTGATTCATGAAGCAAAACGAGAGCGTGCTTGTAAAATGTCTCACCACCTGGGTACTTTCCAGCTAGCTCTGAGTAATTTGCAGACTGGGTGATAGCTGGCTGATAAGAATCTTTCTTCGTGAATGTAACCATGGACTGTCGTGTTTGCCAAAGGTTGCAAGAAAATGGAGGCAGGAGCCAAAGGCCAGAAGTTCCCCACACCTACCTTACACATCCAGGTGTTTACATGTTCTGCTACATTGCAAGATGGTGTAACTTTAACTAGGCTTCTCTGTCTTCTGTCACTGGGAAATATCACCTTTCCATGGCAATAGAGAGTCACTTTCTTTAGAATCTGTGTGTGCGCGCATGTTGCTGAGGGTTGAACCCAGGGCCTTGCACATGCTGGGGAAGCGCCCCACCACTAAGTTGTACCCCAGGACCCCAAAACTTTTTAGGACAGGGTGCAGCAGGTGTTTCCCACCAGAAGAGGCAGTCCAGGGGCCTACTGTGCACCTTGTAACCATCGGGAAAAGTTGCTTGTTCCTGGAAGGCCAACATTCCCTGAATCCAGTCACATGCCTGCTCACGGATGAACCAGTAAACTGGAATTCAGATGGAAAAGCCATAGGCAAGAAGCACACTTTTGGAAAAGTTTATCTTAAGTTTGGCATAGAATTCAGGCCTTTTGCCTTGGGAGTCCGTGACACTCAGATGGGACTGGAAGCCAACAGGCTGGGAGAGGCAGCTCAGAGAGAGCAAGTGTACAACAAGAGGAGGAGAGGACCCATGCCGAGGCGAGGGTGTGGGGGTCTGCACCAGCAGGCGGCCGTTCCCCTCTTCTCAGGCCTTTTTCAAGCGCTGTACTTCCTTTACAGGGTGAGCTGTCCATCCTCCCGCTTAGCACCCGCTGATTCCACATCTACTGTGTACCAAGTGTTGTGGTTCTTGGAAGGGTGGAGAGGGGAAGGGAAGAGTGTTTGTGATGGCTCAGGGATGCAGAGGAGCTTGTGGGGCTTGGAGGTCTCCAAGGGGTTCAGGCAGCCCAACTGGTGAACTGACCACATACGCCATCTTTACTTGACTCTTGTGAACAGGCCCCCCACTTGAGCCAGCTGCATGAAGTGACATCATCTGGTGTGTCTGTCTTTAACCCTGTGTGGCTAGGTTTAATAAGATGCTCCTTCTTTAGAAGGCACTTGGAGATTTTGAACTTGAAGAAATGATATGGTCATGGATGAGGCTGGCTGCTCAGTGCAGGGACAGAAGGGAACAGACCCTCAGAGAATCTGGCAGCTACTATGGCATCCAGAAAAGGCAGAAACACAGTAGAGAAGGGAAACTGGATAGAGCCCCTGGAGAAGTGAGAAGATAGGTCGCCTCGTGCTTGTCATGTCCGCCTGGGGGAAGTCGGTACAATCAAGCCTGCTTCACAGAGAAGGAAGTCGAGGCTTGGTACATGTGGAAGTGACGTCCCTCAGACGGTGCTGAGAGTCTGTTATGGTTTGGCTGATGGAGCAGAGGTTGGGTGACACGGTCACACTATCAAGAAGGCAGCGCTGTGGAGCATCTGGTAAGAGCTAGCCAGCGCTCACGAGAAGGCGTGGTGGCCTGTGCAGCACATGCAGTGTTGTGGATCTCAGTAACAGACACTGCTGGGGACACAACCACAAAAACAAGCAAGCAAACAAGGGACAAGAAGCCACACCCTCACAGGAAGAGAGTAATAAACAAGGTCCATACCTTTATGGTACATTGGCTGGTGGTGAGTGCTAGGACAGAAATAAAGGGAGAAGGGAGAAGCAAAATGTCAGCTGCAGTTTTAGATGGAGTAATAGTGGAGACCATTATGAAGCAGCCCTGAACAGGACTTCAACGAGCCAATTGGCTTTTCACATTTACTTGTGAGTCTGTCCAAGGCCTAGGCTCCTTGTCTGGAGATGGGCGGTGGACTCATAGTAAGTGAACCTCTGTGAGTCACTAATCCCTATTAAGGCCTGTAATGGCGGATGAAGCCTCAAAGGATAAGACAAGATCATCTGGATCCAACCTCAACTAGAAAAAGACTGTAGCCTCAGGTATCTCACTCCTGGGTGGCTTAATTTAATACCTTAGTTGGAAGTCCTTGAGTGGTTCCACCCTTCTTGAGCACTCCCCTCCCTTCTTCTGACAACTAAATAAACACGGACCACTCAGAGAAGGTCTTTGTCTCAGCCCTGAGAGAATCTCAGATCCTGTGAGAGGGCTTTGATCCTCCTGGAGCCCTTGATAGGACAAGAGAAACTCCATTTTCTGTTTTTAACTCCATATTAAGAGAAGTCACTTAAAGTTCACTTAAGCTATAGTTCACTCCTTGGAGAGTTATCAGCTCAAAGCAGAGCAGAGTCATAAAGTGGGAACAGAACAAACAGGACAAATTGGGAAGTGGGCTAAAAGTTAAACTGCAGTGGTCATTTGGAATTCGGCTGTCTGACCTTCCGGGAGAAGTAAACTTTGGGATAATTGTGTAACATTCTTGAAAGATTCCCAAAAATGAGGTAATGGTTACTATGGAAACCTAAAATGCACTTAAACTGAAGGTGAGACCCAGATCGAGGTGGACATTTGCCCCGGCTCCTGGTTAGAGACCATCTGTCAGCTGGCTTAATAAAGCTTTGTTCGTTGCTGCTTTTTTGTTTTCTTGTGAGTGTCTTTCTCGATGGACTCACTTGCCATATCGCCCTGAAATCATTCCATTTGCCTCTTTTTATCTAGCCTTCACTGTACTCTGGTTCTGGAGATTACAGACCTGATCACCCTGCACTAAGGGATATTATTAACCTGAATAAAGACCTGAAGAGCCATGAGAATCCCTGGGGGACAAGAACTTCTGAGAGAATAGCAAGGTGAGGGTGGGACCCTAGTGGGCCTGAGACCCAGCCGCAAGTCTGCATGGCTACAGAGTGTGAGTCCACTTCTAAGGGGAGAGGGGACCGTTGACAAGTGCCGGACCTCAGGTGGCCCTTGGGGCCATCAGAGGACTCAGTTTCTCTTCTATGCAGGGCTGGATCTCGTTAATCCTGACATCACCCCCCGCCTTATTCTAAGAGCACCAATCTAATTCCTGTATTGAGAATCCATTCTGCAGGGCAGGGAGTGTTGAGGGGGTGGGGCAGAAGCAGGGAGCTAATTCTATGACTCAGGTGGGTGATGGTGGGCCATGGAGCAGTTGAGTGCGGCTGGGCTGGAGTGAAGGAGCCTGATCTCAATGGGCCTGGAAAGCTGAGCCAACAGGATTTGACAGCAATTGGGTTAGAAAGAGAATTTGGAGGATTCCTGGGTTTGGGACTGAAGTGCCACAAACACCTTTAATGGATGGGGGGAGAGGAGGAGATGAGTGGGTCTGGGGAGGAAAACCAGGCTTGTTCTGTTCAGCCTGGGGCAGAGACGTAGGAAGAAAATGAAGACAGGAGAATCCCACAGCCCTGGGGTAGGGAGAGTTACCCAGTGACACAGAAAGACTGGGGAAGATGTGCGTGGAAGGGAGGCCATGGGATTCAGCGAATGAAAGGGTCCTGTGCTCACCAGTCAGGCACAGGGTACACCTTGGGAACGGGTACTGCGCCCCCCACTTGCTCTGAACGATACATTGGCCAGTTTCTTTCTCCTCTCTCTTTCTAGCTCTTTGCAGACCCAGTCTACTGCTCCAGTGCTGACTTCAAAACCCATTTAATTTTACAGCCTCTCCAGGGATCTCTTGGAAACTGGTGGAAGGGTGCCCTGTCCCCGTATGGTATTTTTATGCTCACTTTTATGGGACATTTATTTTTCCTGCTAAAAATATCCCATACCCCTCTGAGGTAGAGGAGGAGGCAGAATAGGGGGTGTGGAGTGGAAAAATGATTTCAGCATCTCACTTACGTATTTGCTCAGCGGACTTGGAGGGCTCACCGACTGTGGGCTTGAGCACTGGCTCTCCAACCCCTTTTCTGGATGTCCTTGCTAACAAATTCCAGCCCAGCCCTTCCTGTGCAGTGAAAAGAAAGCCAGCACCCCCACCCACTCCTCATAGGAACTCCCTCCCAATGGCCTGGCCAGTTGCCATTCTCGTAGATGGCACAAAACTGAGTTCATGGGGCACAGAGAGTCTGAACGTCTGTTTCTGTGGGTCTCCGTGATATCATTCATCCTGAAACACCCCCAGGCCTGTGCACAGACAGCCCAGATTCTAAATTTGGAGAAAAAAACATCAGAAGGCGAATTCCCACGGGGGTCATATTAGGAATAGGAAAGAGGCACCCAAAGCTGGCTTCCATGAATGGGTCGATTGAACTGCCCCTAAACTGTTCTTTGCAAACAGAAAAGACAAATAAACCAGGCAAAGTCATTACTATGTGAAACGGGGCTGAAAATTGGGATTTCCACGGTTCCAAGAACAACTGAGTCATGACCATTGCACAGATCCAGTGTTGACTTCCGGGTGGTAAGGTTCACATATCACAGGATATTTGAGTAACTGCCTAAAGAAAAGTCCATGTAACCCAGCCTAAGAGAGGAGGACAGCTACTTCTTAAAGGCAAAAGCAAGCTGTCCCAGAGAGGAGGGAGTGAAGGGAACTCCCCTAAAGCTGTTCTCCAGGGTGAGTGGTGTGACCCCTTAAGGTTTAGGGACCAGCAGTTGTGAAGACATGCTGTCCAGTTCTGGGTCAGACAAGGGTGACAAACAGAAGGTTTGTGGATAATATTTAGCACTCTGAGTCAGGTGCACTGTGTTAGTCCAGGTCAGTGAAGGGCTTTGTTTGTTGGCAGAAGATGAGAGTGGACACTGGGTTATGCCCCGTTTTGCCAAGTCAAAGCCCCCCGAGTCTCAACAGACACAGCACTTGGAATCCTCCTAGTGGAAAAAAGTACACCCATGTCATGTTTGGAGGAGTTCTTTATCCTCAGGCTTCAAGATGGTAGAAAAGAATTTGGTAATGCTTGAGCCTGTTCTCATGAATAAGAGCTTTATATGCTCCTGTACAGATGACACAATTTTAACTGTGTACATCTGTGCAGAGAAGAGTGAGCACGGCCGCCAGAGCCTGCTACGCTCAGGAAGTTCTGTTTGCACAGTTGGCCTGGGCTGGCAAATGGAAACTTGGCCAGTACACAGTTCCCCATATTGATACCAAGCTGTCAACAAGAATAAGGCTCAATCGCTGCGTCTACACTGTACAGACACTGTGGTTTATGCTGAACACTTTTGCTGCTGGCCATCTGGAATTCTGGTCCCTGGTAGGCAGAGGATACTGTGTAGCCAACCCCCCAGTACAGCCCTGGCCCTGAGTCTCTCCTGAGCTTCTCTTGGCATGTGCAGTTAGAACCCCTTGCTGGAGGAATGAAGCACGTCCTCCACATGTGAGCTGGGAGAGGACTCTTGAGAGGTTGCCTTTGGTTTCTCTTTTTGCTTTGCTGAGCTTGCTGTGTACCCTTTTGCCATAATTAATCTTAGTGTTGACTCTGACTATGTAGTGGGTGAATTATTGAAACTGGGGGATCTTGGCACAACTAGACCACCCATGCTGTAGAGCAGGGTTCTAACACTACTGTCCACAATCCTCTTCCCATAGTTGGTAAAAAGTCTTTTACCGGAAGGGTTATGGAGGTAGTGGTTTGGGTATGGGCAGTTCTGTGGGCCCTGTCCCTGGTCTTCCTATTGCCTCTTATGAAGTCCTTGCTTCCCATCCCAGGATCCTTGCTCCTGGCCACATGCATTGCATTCTTGATTTACCTTTCATGGAAGGCCAGCAAGAGCTAGACAAAGGAAGAGTGTTTGGATCTACAGTGGTGTGGTTTGGGGCAGTGCTGTGAAGTGGTGAGGCTTGAACTCCAGTCTTGCACATGCTAGGCAAGGACCTTACCATGGAGCTACATCCCCAACCTGGATCTAGCAGTGGTTAATGCCAGGGACTGCACAGGTATTTTACCTCCAGAGCCAAAAGGAAGGTGACACATCAGAGGTGACTGTGACAAGCTGAAGTCTACAGGTACCATTAAGGACAGCAGCAGGGCAGGGACAGATTTTCCAAAGAGTGCTTTCTGCAGAGCTCTTTGTAGATGTCTAGCTGACCTACCTCAGCCTCAGTCCACATGTTCTTTCTGCCCATATACTAATACTAATTTCATCAACCAACTAATGCCTCTGAGCCTATCTCATTTACTTTTTTATCCTTGCTGAGACGAAATACCTGATGCCCAAAATTCAGGAAGGGCAGGTTTATTGAGCTCACAGTTGGTGAAGGTTTTAGCATGTACTCTGCTGGCTCCAAGGCAGAGTGGCACACAACAGGGGCAACAGTTCATAGTGGCAGAAAACAGCAAAAGGAGCAAGAGCAAAAAGGGAAGAGCAGCGGGAATAGCAGGCTTCTTTCCCTCCTTTACATTGTGTGCAAACTACACGCCCAGGGGAGGGTGTAGCACTCACACCCATAATCCCAGTGGTGGACCATGGGTCAGTCATAAACTCTGGAAGCCATAAACTCGCATGACTGCATAAGACACATCCAGACACAAACCATAACAGAGCCCCTGCAAAGTAAGCTCTGTAACGTGATGTGTTCCTTTTGCCGTCAAAGAGCAACTTAGGGAGTTGGGGGGGTCACTCTTCACTTATGATCCCACTCCTCACTGTGATTCCCCCCTGGTAGGCAGAATAGCTTGGAAGGGTGCTGCTCTTTCTGGGCCATCCCACAGAGAAAAGCAAGTTTTTACTTTGTACGTCCTGTCCGGGGTTATAGAAGGCAACTTGTGACGTACTCATTGCCAGACAACCACCAAGATACCTGCGTCCTGCTAGGCTGGGTTTGTTTCTTCACCCTCAGTGCTTCTGCCCACGTGGCAGACAGCACTGGGAAGACAAGAGCGTGGTGCAGGAGGACATTTTGGGAGTCTGGAAGATCTGAGTTTCTTACACAACTTTGACTCTAAGGGCTGATTTTTCTGAGTTTCCTCCTCTTCTAGCCTGAGTTCATAGCCCTTATTAGCTCACCCTTGCGAGAAAGCAGCCTGTGGGTCTGACAGTCCCTTAGAGAAGCCCAAAGACTACGGGACTCTGGAGTGTGGCAGTGAGGGGACCAAGGGGTAGAACATCCTGGTGACCCCAGGGCTTGAAGAAGTGGCAAGAACAGGGGACAGTCTGTCGAGGAGAATGGGTCAGGTATGTGATACCCTTCATGCTTTTCAGAACAAACTACAGTACCCCTGCCCCACTGAGCAGTGGAATAGGGTCCAGGGACCACTCAGGATTGATGTCCCCATGTAGCCCTCCCTGGGTTGTAGTAAGTGGCTTCAAGTCCAAAGTTAAAAAAAAAAAAAAAAACTCAACATGTTCTTCTACCTCTACATGATTGACAGACTGATTTATGAATTTTGAGTAAAGTCTCTCTCATCCTTCCAACATTCTGAGCTTAGTAGGAAAATTTTTTGAAAATCCTACAGTCACCCCTGCAGGAAATGCTATATCACCAGCGGAACACACCAGAACTAGAGTCTCGCCAAAAAGGAAATTTTCCTCATTGCTAACTGCAAACAACTGTATCAGAAGCCTCTGGAGTCTAGGTTCCAGGTATGAGCGAAGAAACATGGCGTCCAGAGAACCTCTTGACTCTCTAGGCAATCTACTCCCCTTCTCTAGTCACTGTGAACACCGACGCATCCACGTTTGCACTGATACGCATTGGCTGAGTGTCCAAGTGGCTGAGGGAGGCCCCAGAGGACTAAGCCATGACCTCTCTTCCTACAGGAGCCTGTGATCTAACCTGGTAAGATCAGTACATGGGCCTGAGAGGATGCCACGCTACAGACAGGAGAGGCCACATCGATGGACAAACCCCACCCTCATGTGCTTTCCAACTGCAACCAGATTTTCTTGAAGACTTCCAGCTCTCACTGTGGAGGACGCATTTTTCTCCCAGACTGATGGTTTTCTGTCTCATCTATAAAGATCTCTTAAGAAGATCTTCAACAAATGAGTTTAGCTTCCCATAACTCAAGTCAAGCCAACACATACTACAGGCCTACAAAGTTGGGAAGGAATGTTGTCTCTGACCTCGCATCCCCTGTCTTCACTCTCCTGGGGTTGGCTATGAACCCCAAATCATTGCTTGGCAGGCAACATAAAATCCCCATCCCCTGCTGAGCCATTTAATAGATGCTTAAGTTGAATGTTTAGAAATTGTCTGAAGAAAAGAAGCCATTTCCCTAAGTATCCAGGGATATTCCATGCAGCTATGTTTCAACCCTTTGTACTTCCTCTTGCTGCAAAGGATGACCCACTGCTACCTCAGCCCAGGGCAAGCCACCACCTATATGCAGGGTCTTGTCCCTCTTTCCTGTTGAAGGACTTGACATCTTTCCATGCAGCATCGATTTTTCCATTTCCAGTAGTTCACCCCATTGGCATCCCAACATGTGGTAACATCCCTTATTATATTAAAAGGGTAAGAATGAAATAAATCTCTCCTTCCCACTCACTTCCTTCTCCATTTTTTATTTTGCTCTTTATGGCAAAAACCCTCAAAACAACTGTACTATTGTTTTTACTTCCCCCTTGTCTACTCTTTCCCTGACCCATGTCAATTAGGCTTTGATCTCTACAATAAAACTACAACTACAGTTCTGAGAACTACACTTCGCAGAGACACCAGCAACCCCCAGTTTGCTCAGCCCCCTGGTTAGTTGTCATTTGTATCTACTAGGCTATTCTTTCCATGGCTTCTCAAGAGATACTTTTACGATGCAAATCAGATGATGTCAGTCCTGTTCAAAACTTAAAACGAAATCCACCTGGCCAAGGGGGCCCCACTTCATCTGAAGGAGAAGGTGACCTTGTCTCTTTACTCTAACGACCCTGGCCTTCTTAGTGTTTTTCAGGTCACTAACTTTATTCTTACACCACTCATGGCTTTTCTGGTTCCCGTACCTGCTACGGAGAATGCCGACCCCTGGATCTTTGCATCTTCACTTCTCTGCATTCTATAATTCTCTTCTTATGCACTTTTTGCTACCCAAAAGTATGGTGGTTATTAATTTATGTAGTTGTTTATCGTCTGTCTCTAAGACCATAGGATCTAAATTTTGTGTCAAGAATTCAGTCTAGTTCACAAATGTATCCCTGGTTCCTGAAATAGAGCCTGGCGTGTGAAAGGCGTTTCATAAATATCTGCCTAATGAGTGGGAAATAGGAACAGCTGGAATTTATTGAGCATTTACTATGTGCCAGACACAGTGATCAGAGTATTGTCTCATTGAATTCTCACAGCAACCCTATGAGAAGTTTGTTACTATTTTATCTGCTTTTATAGAGGAGGAACTTGTCTTAGGCAACACTGCTAGTAAGGGCTAGAACCGGACCTTGGACTCCATCCAAAGCTCTCTCTCTGGGCCTCTGAATTATCCTGCCCACAGAGACAGCAGTTTCTCAGTTGGAGTCCCAGAGACATTGTTTTCAGATTCCCTGTTTATAAATTCTGCACGTGGCTACCACAAATGTTCCTTCCATTGTCTAGCGGTACTGGAAAAAGCCATCATTGCTTAGGAGGAGCTGCGAGCTCTCTCAGCCTGCAGGGTCCAGCGTAGCTGGGTATGGAGCATAGGCTGCTGCCTGTGAGGGGGCCGGAGAGAGGACAGCAGTGAGCCTGGAGCCCGGGGCAGCTTTGGAACACGCAGGGCACTCTACCCCTGCGGGCCCATGGTTCTGATTCCCGTCTGGGCTCTGAGGTAGGCCAACTCCACACATGTTTTCCTGCTGCCTGCACTTTTCTCTGACTCTCTCCTCCTCTGCCAGAGGGCAGGGCTGTCTTTAGGAGATACTCCGCCCCCCCAAGAGGTTGCCTAGCGACAGTTCTTTGTCCAGGCTGCTGTAAATTAACACTGTAGGAGGGGCAGAGCTGGTGGATTGAGACCTCTCCTGCGCCCCTGTCAGTGGGCAAGGCTGAGGCACGTTCTGGTCTCCTAGAGGGCCCGCAGCCGCCCACAGTGGTGTGGGGACTCACTCTCCAACTTCTGTGTGGGTTCATCTGGACTACCAGTGTGAGTGGATTCACAGGCTCCTGGAGGGCGATTAGACTATGTGGGTACTAACCACGCGAGCGCATTCACCGCTCAGTATTTCCTTAACTGAATAAATAAGAAGAGGGCTTCGTTGCAGGATGTGGGTCATAGGGCTGTGAACTCGGGGACTCTGTCGGATGCCTGGCCCCTTCCTGCCACCGGCTCTTTCCAGTTGCCTCGAGGTTAATAGCTTTCCTCCACAGTCCTCTCCCCGCACTATGCTTCTGCCTGGGAAACAGCTGGTGAACCTCTGAAACTGTGAGCCCAGACCAACCTCTCCTCCTTTAAACTGTAGGTGTCCGGCGTCTTGTCCCAGCAGTAGGAAGCTGATGACACACCCCTTCTCCTGGCCGTCCTCCTCCTTATCTCCCCTCCCCCACCCCTCTTGCTGCCTGAGATCACCTCCCACATTAAGCGGTATCTAGTGGATTTCTTTCTGTCTTCCTAAGTAGCCCAGGCTGGCCTTGAACTCCCCACAACCTTCTTGTCTCAGCCTCCCTAGTGCTGGGATTACATGTGTGTGCCACCAGACCGAGCAATCTACCAAAGTTCCCGATACCCAGGGGCATCCTGGAAAGAACAGCCGTCTCCTCCCAAGCATAGGTCACACACTGTATGATGAAGGTCACTATGAAGCAGCTCTCAGCAGGATTTAATATTCACCAATTGGCTTTGCCTGTGTACACGTGAGTTTGCTCGAGGCCTAGGCCCTTGTCCAGAGATGGACAGCAGGCTCAGGGTAAGTGAACCTCTATGAGTCACTGGTCCCCGCTGAGGCTTGTATTGGCCTGTGAAGTTGGAACCCTCAAAGGACGAGATAAGGCCACAGCTGAGAGCTTCTGGCTCCAGCCCCAATTAACTAAAAGGAGACTGTGGCTGCAGGCATCTCACTCCTGCAGGGAAGGCCTTCCTGGAGTTAACACAGTTCTCCTAAATTAATTAATGTACTACCTGGAGAAGTCCTTAGAGGGATTCCCCAGTCCTGCCCAGATTCCTGCATTTTCTTTAGTATTTCCCTCCTTTGTTTGAAAACCTAATAAATACAGGCTGCCTAGAGAAGTCCTTGTCTAAAACCTCAGAATCTCCATTTCTGTAACAGTCTTGGATCCTCCTGGAGCCCTAAAATCATTTCAACTGTCTCATTTATTTAAGCCTTCTCAGTCCACTCGGTTGGGAGATTGTGGGCCTAGTCAGCCTGCGGGGATATTATTAACCAGATACCTGTAGCAGTGAGCTTGCTGGCATTGTCTCTCTTTTAGCTGTGCTGCTGTGGACCCTGGTCAGCAGGGCAGGCCCATATCACAGGCGTGAAAACCGAGACTCCAACAGGCGAGTGAATGCCTGACACAAGACTGCAGGTGGGTCTCTGCTACCCCTGGGCGTAAGGATGGAGCAGCTCTTGTCTACAGTGTGCCTAGGAGGGAGCCTGGCTCTTAGAGGGTGCTCAACCCGCACAACGTCCTTTTTCCTCTCTCGACCTTTTGTTTGTTTTTGAGACAGGGTCTTGGTGTATAGTCTCGACTGACCTTAAGCTCACTAGGCTGTCCTCGAATTGGGCTCCTCCTGCCTCAGCATTCTGACTGCTGGGATTACAGGGGTGTGCCACCACTCCGGGTTTCTCTTTTGACATCTGTTGTTCTGATAAATGACCTCACAGTCATTTTGTCCATGCAGTTGGGCTTATATTTCATAATCAGAAAAACAGATGCAGCTGGGGGAGGTCCTTCTCCCAGGGGAATTCATACACATGGTGCAGAATCTTCCACGGGACTGCGTCACTCTTCTCACAGGTGAAGTTTATGAATCAGCCTGAGTTTCTGTCTCTGGACAAGCTGTCCATGTTTAGGGCCTGGTGTGTCTGCCTGGATGGCCTTTCACCTTTAAACCCCCGGATGCTGCAATCCCCAGATAGCTGCACTGCTCAGGGTCCCAAAGAATCTAGAATGCAAGGGCTGAGATTGGGCCAAGGGGCAGCCTCTAGCACGAGTCCCAGCATCTAGCAGACATATGACTTGCTGCACGATCCCAGGACAGGGCTTTTCTTCTCTGCCAGTCCAGCTGGCTGAGGGTCCGCAGCCAGACAGTTGGTCTTTTCCATGCCACACTCTGGAAATGTGTCAGTCGCCTGACGATGGCTTTCCCAGGAGAGCAGTGCAGTGTGCTTTCTGCCCATTCATGTTGTGTTTCCCATGACTCCTTCCTTTGCTATTCACTAACAAGGCCCATCTGCCATGGCAACGCCCACAGCCAATGGCGCCACACACGGTGTGTTCTGCTCAGCTGCACGATGTTTCCTTAAAGAAACACACACCTGGAATGGTTCCCAGATGCTTTCCACAGGAACCCTGGCAACTTGCATGAATATCCTTTGTTTTCCAACACAGGGTAAATATTCACTGTCTTTCCTTAGTGTCAGGAATGGGTTCAATAAATATTCAGGTAACCTTGTCTAGGTGCAAGACTGGGTGAGGCAAATGGTCATGTGTCATTTCCATGGGCTCAATACCTAGAAGACCAGTGTCTTCATGTCCAAGCGGAACTTATGGACTCAGAAAGGGGAGATGACATTCTGGAGCCATCTTCACAAATAAGCAAGATTAAGCTATGGGGATAGGTAAGATTTCTGTACAAAAGGAGAGAAACAGAGGAAGAAGCCAGGGCCTTAAGTGGGTTCCTTGCCAAATTGGAATAACACTAGGGCAGGGAACCATTATGACACCGGAACATCAGGTCTAGACCACAACTGTCTTGAACACAGAGGAACATATGTGGTCCCTCTAACACTAGGGTCAACGTCCTGAGGGGGATGGTGGTGGTACCTGACCTTCACCACAGCCCTGACACTTGCTCCGTGGTGGCGGGAAGTGGGGAAGGGGCTGTGGTTAGACAGGACCCGGAGCACGAGGTGTTTGGTTATCATCTCCACTGGGGTCATTGTGAGGCCCTAGACCTTGTCTGGCCAGAGCTTCCCTCCTAGCTCCATCCTTCTATAAAGACAAGGGAGATATGGAAGGGGCAGGAACAGATGTGCTCTGCTCTCCAAGAGTCTTGGGGAGAAGGACCAACTCTTGGAAATTTGACAGAATTGTTGGAAGAATATAATCAGCTACATAAATTGTTTCAAGTTCCATTTCTATGGTAAATGTATTTTTTTTCATTGGATATTTAATCTAACCATGTGCACATCCATATAATCCCTCAATTTAATTACAATATAGCTTTGTTTCCAGCCCAGCCCATGTATTCTATGCTCTCCTATCTCATCGGGGATCTTCATCCTTATTTAAAAGTGGACAAACAAAAAGTCATCTCTTGGCCCTGAGTTTCTGCTTCAGTCTGGATTTTGACAAGTAGAGATGCAACACCTTCCATTTTCTGGCTCACTCCTCCCACTCTCTAACAATGTGTTGCTGGGCTCCTACCACCCCAGTGGTTTGTTTCAGACCAGACCAAAGACTTCTAACTGAACTAATCTAAGTTAGTGGTTCATAGCTGGCTCAGTGGAGCTTGGAGGCCATGTTTGAAGAGAATGAAAGCCAACAGATGCTTTATAGAAGCAACCTGATTCCAAGTTGATTAAAACGAGTTTGACTGGGTTCTAATCAGGTCAAATCCAATCTTCGTAGGCTACATGGAGAAATCCAGCTCAAACAGGATGGAACAGTTCCAAATGGAAACAAATCAAATTCAGAGAAGAACATACTGATGGAGAGCAGATAAACGTGCATCCAACTTGTCCTTACTGGATTAGATCAAATGAGTAGAATCACAGCAGTTCAGAAAAAGGAAACCAGATGAAGCCAGGTAATACTGTTTTTATTATAGGAATGGTGTAAAATGATTCTTACCAGAGCAAACAAATTCTAACCAAACCAGTTTAAAGTCACAGTTGTCAACATAGGCTGGTTTAAACAAGATCAAATCAGCTCTAATTTCAGGGGCTTTACCAGCCTTGTTCATTAAAACCAGTTGGCCAGTTTAAACCATATGGATCTGACAGCCTTGCCAGATTGATACATAAATATGTTACGAACTGTTTATTAAGGGGAAAAAGATGGGTAAAATCATAGATGGGGTTATACCTTCCACTCTCATTTATATATGGGATTTGAGCTCAGGAGTTCATGCATGTGAGGCATATACTCTATACTCTGGCCTTGCATTATATCTTATAATTCACATTTATGTGAATTATCACTTGCTCACATTTAAATGGAATTAGTTCCAGAACCCTCTGAAAGGGCCAAACTCCTTGATGTTCAAGCCTCTTGTGCAATACTGTACAATATTTACATATAACCTATGACTATCCTACCATACACATCTTTTGCCCTGTGCTACATCCTCAGACCTTTCTTTGTTTTTATTTCTTTAATTTTCAGACAGGGTCTCACTAAGTCATAATGTTGCCCAAGCTGGACTCAAACTTGTGATCCTCCTGCCTCAGCCTCCCAGATTGCTGGTATTATGGGTGTATATCCGCAACACTGTCTCTTTCATATACTTTAAATCATGTCTGTATTATAGTTACTAATACAATGTAAATAGTTACCACAGTGTGCTGTTTAGGAAATAACGATGAAAAAAGTCTACACATGTTGAGTACAGTTGCAATATTTTTTCCAAAATATTTTCAATCTCCAGTTGACTAAATCCACAAGTACAAAAGCTAGGCATTTGAAAGGGCTGACTGTATATATATTTTTTGAAAATCAAAAATAAACTATTTTGTATTTTAAAGAGAGTAGAAAAAAGGAATAAGAGCAACGTACCAACATCCCAGACATAAAGAAAACAAAGCCAGAACATTAAAAGTGATACAGGGTTTCAAAACAAAGTGACAGGAATTAACAGTGGTTGTTATACTGCATATCGTTATCTTCACCTACGTTGCTCAGATGACCAGATGTAAGAATGGAAGATTGTTCAAGCCATTAAAGAGAATTAAAAAAAATTATTAGATAAAACATTAGAGAGAATACAGAGTTTCACTAGACAAGATGGTAGGAATTCACCAGTGGTTGTTCCATGGTATATTGTTGTCTTCAAATCAGTTGCTCAGATTACCAGATATAAGCGTGCAAAATTAGTCAGAATATAAAAAACTTTCAGTGCTAACTGTTCCTCTCAATATACCATCAGACATCAGAAATAGTTACGCCAGCTATTCTTCTGTGTACGTCTACCTGTCTGTCTCTCTGTCTAATCTATTTTGCCTCTTTCTCTTTTTTCTCCTTTCCATCATCCCAGTTGTTCCTTTCTCTGAGCAATTTCTTTCCCTTTCTTACCATCTATTGTACATTTCGAGTTTTACTTACTCTTTCAGGTTCCTACACCAGGGAGACAATATGATGTTTACACATGTGGGTCTGATTTATTTCACTTGTGAGTATGGTCTCTACTTAAAAAAACAAATAAGCTATTTACTGATTCAGCACACACTTGGTAATATTCATTAATTTATAGGTTACTTGACGCTAAAATTATTCCTTACACTCTTTACTCTCAGGTCGTAATCACATTGGTGAAAGTTGCCAAAAATTGTTTCCACCAGCTACTAGAGAAGAGCTTCCCTGGTGCAAGTGAACCTGATGTCAACGCCCTAACCTGCTCACAAAGGTATTTTTGGAGATACATTTTTTTAATGGAGATAAGACACTTGAATGATCTCATCCAAAGTAAATCATAAGAAGCCAGACCTACAATAGGACACATTTCCAAAGAGAAATGATTCCTCCAAACCTATGGCATTAGCTCACCAGGCAGTTTTACCTTCATGGTAAATATTTTCACTACATGAATTGCTGAGCAGTCCTTCTATAAATCAGAATATTCCTTTCCAATAAAACTCTTTTCCATTTTTTATTCAAAGACTTTCTGAACGAAATCATCATTTGATATAGGGACATTCATCACTTTTTTTTTTTTGTCTTTTTGAGATGGGGTCCCACTGTGTAATTCAGGCTGGCCTTGAGCTCACTTTGCAGCCCAGGCTGGCCTCAAACCCTCAGTGATCCTCCTGCCTCAGCCTTCTTCATGTTGGGATTACAGGCATGTGCCACCACACCTGGCTCATCACTTTTACATAGTTGCAGATTTTCTGGCAAACGGAGGGTATAAAAGTGAATTCATTTGTGTTTACTTTCCAGGGGTCCCTTAAACTGATATATAATCATTGCTTATTTACCCAAATGCCAAACTAATACAGAAGTATCCAGAACACATATAGAGGCTGAGAAATCAAGTTCAGTTATAATGCGATTCATGGTAAAAACCGAAGTGGAAAGGCATTTCATGTGAACCACATTAAAAAAAAATATTTTCCAGACGGAAAGAAAACATTGGACTTTTGTGTTTCAAAACCATACACCTATAAGCCTATAATCCCTGTCTAATCAGATCAAACTTTCTCAAACCTTTCTCTGCCAATAAAATTTGTTCCCAGTGGTTTAAATTTGGTGCAATTAAGTTAAAATGAGAACTGCCTTTTCATGGTCTGACAGGCACCTTAGCGCTGCTCTGCCCACAAGACTTGCCTCCCAGCTGGCTGGGGAAGAGGTTTGCACACATCAAAAGCTCCCACATTTTCGTGTACACTCGAACGAGATGTCTGTGCTGCTGTTGAGCTGGACGGTCTACAAACGCCAGATTCAGCAGGCTGAATATATTTTTGGTGACTCCCTGTGTATTTATACAATAATTTCTTGAAAGACAAGTTTTGAAGTCCTCGACAATAACTGTGCATTATTCAATTTTAACAGTTTGGGGCTTTTGTATTCTTGAATTCGGGTGTTGGATACATACACATTTAGTATTGTTCTCTCCTTCTTTATGAGTTGATTCTTTTTTATTATTATACAACGTCTCCTCTTTATCCCTATAATTTTTTTTCTTTTCTGAAGCCTAATATTAAAATACTATTACTTTTGGTCAGTTCATTTGACCTGTTTTAAAATGTTTTTTATTTTTTTAAAGTTTTGAACATACATATATCATTACATTAAAGGGACTTTCTTTTAAGCAGTAGGTAGCTGTATCATTTTTTAAAAAATTCTTTTAATGTACGTGTTTAACGGTTAGGTCTGGTGGCCAGATTCTAAAATAGAATTCCCCTGGAATCTATGTTCTTTAAAAATCTCTTCTTAGTGTGGAGAAGTCCCATGAATTGTTCTAACCAATAGAAAATGGGAAAGGAGGTGGGTGTCACATCCTAAGTGAAGTTACTTGAGACTGTAACTTCCATCTTGCTAGTGAGCTGTGTCAGCAGACACTCTCCCTTGCTGGCTCTAACTAAGCAAGTTGCCACGTTGGAGAAGCTCAGAAGTCGTGAACAAGGGCAGCCTCCAGTTTATAGCCACCTAAGTACTGAGATCCTTGGTCTAAGAGCCGCAGAGAAACTAAATTGTCCTGAAACCCAAGCTTAGAACTGGATCCTTCCCCAGTCGAGCCTACAGATATGACCCCAGCCCTGGCCAACATCTTGGTTGTAGCTTTCAGGGAAACCCTGCAGCAGAGCATCCAACAAGCCCGTGCTGAGATTCCTGGCCATGACTATGAAATGATAAATTCATGTTGTTGCAAGCTAAGTTTGTTATATAGCAAGTACTATATAATGTTCTAATGTACTTGTTTGAATTGATTTTGTTATATAAAAATTGATGTTTGTGCGTAGATTGCCATGTATTATCTACTTTATGCTTTTTAAATTCTCTTGTCTACCTTCTTTTTAGCTATGTGAATATTTTTCATTCTAACTTTTATGAGTATTTGTCCTTATCTTTGAAAAAAAGCAGGTTCTTTTAAGAATTCAAGTATGTATTCTTTCCTTTTCAGAACCAATAAGGAATTTTATTTGGCAAGTTCAGGTGAAGTTAGAAAACTTATCACTATATAATTACCATTGGCAGCCTCATTTTGCATAGTTACAATAATATTGCATCTCTATACATGGAAAACTGCATCAGTGTTGTGTTATAATTTTGCTTTCAACTCTTACACATATTTTAAAGAACATAATTCTATTTTATATTTCCCAGATATTTGCTATTTTGGTTGCTCTTCCTTCTTACTAATGCTACAAGTTTTCCTCTGATATAAATTCTCTTACCCTGAAGAATTTCCTCTATCATTCCTGATAGAAGAGCTCTGGTGGCAATAAATTCTCATAGTTTTCCTCTATCTGGAAACATCTTTATTGCATCTTCATGTCTGAAGGATATTTTCACTTTATATGGAATTCTAAGTTGCTAGTTCTTTTCTTTCAGCACTGGATATAGAATCTGAACTGACAGCTCTTTCTTTTAGCATGGTAAATATGCTATTTTACTGCCTGTCAGCTTCTGTGGTTTCTAATGAGAAACGTATGGTCATTCAAATCAGTTTCACTATGTGAAGTGAGTCGTTTGTTCTCGCTTACTTTCAAGAATTTTACTATTTTTAGCTTTCATTGATTTCATTGTGACATATAGACTTTTTTAATTTTATTATGCTTGGGATTCACTGAGTGTATAGTTTGTTCACATCTTTTTGAAATATGGTTTTTCTATCACTATTGCTTAAAATACATTTCCCCAGTAGATATTTTTTCTCCATTCCATCTGAAATCTAATTACACCAATATTAAATATTTTGATATTTTTCCACAGGTCTCTGGGGCTATCAATATTGGAATTTTTCTCCCCAGTATGTTTTCACTGTCATTCAGATTAGATAATTTCTGTGGACCTATCTTTAAATATATTTCCACTCAATTAATTTTAAAATTGTTAGTATACTTTTCCAATTCTAAAATTTCCATTTGATTTGTCTTTGTAACTTCCATTTTTTGTTCTTTTTACTGAAACTTTCTATGTTTCCATTTGTTTCAAGAGTGTTTGCCTTTAATTCATGGAGCATGGTTATAATAACTGCTTTAAAGATCTTCATCTGAGCTGAGTGTGGTGGTGCATACCTGTTATTCCAGCACTCGGGGAGGCTGGCACAGGAGGATTGCAAGTTCAAGCCCAACTGGGTAATTTGTCTCAGGGTGGAAGGGCAGGGAGGCTGGGAATGTAGCTCAGGGAGGAGGTCCTGTGTTCCCTACTCTTTTTTTTTTTTTTTTTTTTTTTTTTGTACCAGCAATCAAACTCAGGACCTTTCGCTTGCCAGGCAGGCGCTGTGCCACTGAGCTATACCCCCAGCCCAGGTCCTGGGTTCAATTATCAATACCACCAAAAAACATCTTTGTCTGATAATTCTAATGTCTGTATCCTCTCTGGCATCTTCTGGCTTCTACTGATTGTCTCTTCTCTTGTCAGTTGAGACTTTCATGGTTCTTCATATCCTACCTAACTTTGTTTTATGTTCTGGACATTTAAAAATATAATGATGATACTAGACTCTGGGTTTGGTTTTTTTAAATCCTAAAAAGAATGTTGTTTTTTTCCTAAATCAGGTAGCCGAACAGGTTATATTGCTTTTATGAGTTTTAGTTTGCCTCGTGGACTGTGGTTCCAGTATCAGGTCTGTTTTCAAAGTGCGATGTTATTCGGATTAGTACATACTCGAGCCAACAGCAACCAGTCCTGGGCCCGGAGTTCTAGTTCTCATGGCATGTGGTGTGTGTGCAGGGTAAGATTCACATACCCACATATGTCGAACCTGGAGAGGAGCACAGGAGTCTAATCATAGGTTTATGGGATTTCTCTTTTAGCTCCCTACCATCCCTAGCTTCCCCAACATCATCTAGTTCTTGGGACCTCACTTTCTAGCTCACCAGCCTGTAAGCCGGGGATTTTGTCTTCCTCTTCTGCAACATGCTTGCTGTCACCAGTTCGGTGTCTGGAGTCAAGTGGCAGGAGGACAGAGATGGAAAAACAGGAATAGAGATTTGCTGCACACTCTTGTGATCACTGCCTTTCTGGCCAGACGAAATGGTTCTCCTCCCCCAGAGATTTAGTTGCCTAACACAACCTTACCACCAACACTGCTGCAACAAATATTGCCTGTGATCTGAGACTAGAAAGGGGAGAGGGG
>PVLD010020761.1:0-33113 GCA_004027595.1 Dinomys branickii | reverse complement strand
GCCAATCTCTCTAATGAACATAGATGCAAAGATACTCAACAAAATACTAGCAAATAGAATGCAGTGAATCATAAGGAAAATTATACACCATGACCAGGTTGGATTTATTCCAGGAATGCAGGGATGGTTCAATATTTGCAAATCAATTAATGTAATACATCATATCAATACAGCCAAAGACAAAAACCACATGATCATCTCAATAGATGCGGAAAAAGCTTTCAATAAAGTCCAACATGCATTCATGTTAAAAACCCTAGAAAAAAATAGGAATAGATGGCCTCTACCTCAATCTGATCAAAGCCATCTATGACAAACCAACAGCCAGCATCATACTAAATGGACAAAAACTGAAAGCTTTCACTTTAAAGTCAGGAACGAGACAAGGATGTCCACTGTCACCATTCCTATTCAACGTAGTTCTGGAAGCATTAGCCAGAGCAATTAGACAAGAGAGAGAAATAAAAGGAATAAGGATAGGAAAGGAAGAAGTTAAACTATCACTATTTGCAGATGACATGATACTTTACATGGAGGACCCCAAAAACTCCACAAGAAAACTCCTGGAATTAATTGAAAAATTCAGCAGAGTAGCTGGATACAAAGTCAACACCCAAAAATCAATAGCATTCCTATACACGAACAACAAACAGACTGAGAGAGAAATTGAGGAAACCATACCTTTTACAATAGCATCCAAGAAATTGAAATATTTAGGAATCAATCCAACAAAGAATGTGAAAGATTTATTCAGTGAAAACTACAGTACTCTGAAAAAAGAGATCAAAGAGAATTTCAATAAATGGAAAAACATCCCCTCCTCATGGTTAGGAAGAACCAATATTGTGAAAATGGCCATACTACCAAAACTGTTGTACAGATTCAATGTAATTCCCATTAAACTACCATTAGCATACCTCACAGATCTAGCGAAAACATGCCTTAAATTCATCTGGAACCAGAAGAGACCCAGAATAGCAAAAGCAATCCTGGGCAACAAGGACAAGTGAGGTGGAATCACAATCCCTGACCTGAAATTGTACTACAAAGCTACTGTAATAAAATCAACCTGGTACTGGCTAAAAAACAGACCTGAGGATCAATGGAACAGACTGGAAGATGCAGCCACAACGTAAAACACACTCAGCCACCTAATATTTGACAAAGGGGCCAACCAAGCTCACTGGCAAAAAGATAGCCTGTTTAATAAATGGTGCTGGAAAAACTGGCTGGCCTCTTGCCGAAAACTGAAAATAGACCCAAGTCTATCACCATACACCAAACTCAAGTCAAAATGGATCACAGATCCCAACATTAAAACAGAAACTCTAAATCTGTTGGAAGAGAAAGTAGGTAAAAATCTTGAAGACATAGGAGTAGGCAGAGAGTTCATGAACAAAAATGAAACTGCAAGGGAAACAATTCAAAGAACCAATAACTGAGACCTCATCCTACTGAAAAGTTTTTACACATCTAAAGAAATCACCAGCAAAGTAAAAAGAAAACCCACAAATTGGGAAAAAATCCTAGCTGGCTGTCCCTCAGACAAAGGTCTTCTATCTAGAACATACAAAGAATTAAAAAACATGTACCTGTCCAAATTCAAAGACCCAATCCAGAAAAGGGCATCTGAGATGAATACACACTTCTCAGATAAAGAAATGCAAATGGCAAATAAATATATGAGAAAATGTTCTACATCTTCAGTCATTCGAGAAATGCAAATAAAAACAACACTGAGATTTCATCTCATCCCAGTAAGATTGGCCATTATTAAGAAATCATCCAATAACAAATGCTGGCGAGGCTGTGGAGAAATACGGACTCTACTGCACTGCTGGTGGGATTGCAGACTGGTGAAACCACTGTGGAGAGCAGTTTGGAGATTTCTCAGCAAACTAGGTCTAGAGGTTCCATTCAAACCAGCTATTCTCCTTCTGGGTATTTTTCCAGAAGATCTGAAAACATCGTATCACCGTGACACATGTGCACCCATGTTTATAGCAGCACAATTTGTAATAGCTAAATTATGGAAGCAACCCAAATGTCCATCCACAGAGGACTGGATTAAAAAACTGTGGCATTTTTATATAATGGAATATTACTCAGCTATAAAGAGGGACAGATTTGGGGCCTTTGTAGGCAAATGGTCACAATTAAGACACCATACTCATAAGTGAAATAAATCAGAGGTACATATGCGAGCAACATATTGTGTCACTGGTGTAAGAACCTGAGGGTGGGAATATAAACTAAGAGGCATGAAGGAAATCTGTTCAAAAGTAAAGAACAGATGGGATGAGGGAAAGGAGAAAAGGAAGAAAGAGGCAAATATGTATGTATGTATGTATGTGTATGTGTGCAGGATGGCTAACATGGTTCCACTATTGTCTTATGTCACTTTATGGTAAGGAATAGTTGATGACTGGTTGTTTGATCAATCTTGTATGTCTATATGTGTTTTCCTGAGCATACAATTTGAAGTTATCAATACATAATGCAACAACTATTGTCAGTTTCCTGTTGCTTTGTCTATAATTCAATTTTGATTATACTGTTATTGTGCTACTTTGTGTCTCTTCGTTAATGCTTTCCTCTTTTTTGTTGATGTTGTTTTCTTTTACACTTTAAAAAATAAATAAAAAATAAAAATAAAAGAAACAGTATGATATACAACATTTATGTACATTAAAAATAAACACACAAAACAATACCTACTTTGTAAGAATATACACTCATGAAATAATACATAGAACAGTAGAACACTGCTGTGGTTTGGATCTGCAATATCCCTAAAGGCCTACACATTAGGCTCAGTGCCCATCCTGACATGAGGTGGAAGAAATGCAGAGAGGAATGCAGGTCATTGGAGGCACATACTTGAAGGGGCCAATGGGACCCCAGTCTCTTCTTTCTCTTTATCACTTCCTGCCATGAAGTAAGCAGTGCTGTGCTCACCCCCCATCACTACCACCCAGTACCTAAGAACTCTACATCAATGGGTCCACCTGGTCATGGTCTACTTCTGCCTGGTCATAGACTGGAACCAAAATAAACCTTTCTCTTTATAAGCTGATAACCTCAGGTATTTGTTATTGTGACAGAAAGCTGACTAACAAGTATAAACAACAAAACACATTTTATATAGCAAACAATATATTTACTTATAGAAATAAAATTCAGAAAGGTATAAAGAAGACCAAAGAAAAAAGGAAAACAACAGACCTTACATAAATCAATGAAGAATCAATGTTCTGTACAACTAAGGTTAAGAAAAACTATATCCAGCCACATCACTCAACTCTCGTATTATTCTAACACCTTTTCATTTCTCCCAGATATTTCAGGTATACAATCATATCACCTAAAAGTAACAGTAATTTTACTTCCTCTCCCATTTTCCACCTCTTATACTGCATTAGATTAGTGCCTCTGGCACAGTGATGGTAGTAATGACAATAGCCAGCATCTTTATCTTGTTCCAGACTTCACAGGACTTCTAATTTATCCATTAGGACGGGTGCTAGCTTCGGGCCGACTGTATATATACACAGGTGTCATCTATTTCTAGGTGAGCACTAGTTTTTGTTAAGAATTGTCTGTTTTTTATTCCAGTACATGGTCTGTTTCTACAGCTTCCATGTGAATATCCAGCTTTCAATGACTGGCAATGCCCAATGCTTACCAACTAGAGTCTCTGTACCCCTTTCCCCAATTTTCAAATTCCAAACTGACACTGTGTGGATCACATGTTGACTTTTAACCCAATAAACCCTCCAGACAAAAAGAGGAAACAATAGTTTACAGACTTAAAAGCCACTACAACGGAGGCTAAATTAATCTTCCAGTAAGGGTTTTGGTTGATATGGGCGGTTTGATGTCCAACTAGTAGGACGGGCACATCCCATAGCCCCCTTACCCAAATTACCTTGTGCGCTCTCTCTTAGCGCACTTAAATGGTATTACCATCACAAAAGTCATACAATTCTAGAGTGAGGACCTTGGCAATTCATCAGTAGTAGTAAAACTGTCAGTGACATGATTAACCAAATACTCGTTGTGTCATCCATAAATCTCACGGGCCATCCTCACTGATGGCCATGCCAATTTCAGATTCAGAAAAATAAAGAGCAGGAATAGGTGAGTGCTTGTTTCTTTTTTTTTAGTACTGGGGACTGGAAGAAGGGTCCTGTGCACGGTAAAGCAAGCAAACACTTTATCATTGAGCTACATGCCTAACTCTTTTTAAATTTTATTTTTGAGCTAGGGTATCACTAAGTTGCCCGGGCTAGACTCTAACTTGTGATCCTCCTGCCTTAGCCTCTGGAGTAGTTAGGATTAGAGGCATGTTTCTCAGCCAGGATATACCTGGTTCTTGTTTCAGCTAAAGTTCTAGGCATACCAAGAACCAGCTGTGTTTCACAAATCTGCTCATGTCAGCTGAGCATGTTATTGTAATCACATAACTTAATTAAATTATACATAAATGGTTTAAGTGTAAGAAGAAAGTTGTTACACTGAAGATAAAATTAAATGCTTCCAATAATAGGTGTAGCACTAACAACATTTGTCTAATCAATTAGCTGTGGGGAAGACAGCTATCAGAGATTGGAAGAAAATGCACTAGAGGACTTCTGTTTTCCAGTTTGCTTCACAAGGTCTTTAGGACATGAAGAAAATGATGGGCAATATCCAAACTATGGATGTAATTTACACATAAAAGCCAACTTGAAACTCCATCAACAAAATCAGCATCATAATCATCTACACATTCCATTCCCATGGACATACTGAAGGCCCATCCTCTGCAGGGATTTTTCTCAAATGCTTTATATTCCTAAAAACACAAAGAGTTTCACCTCACAGGTAGTATCCACAAAGAATTTTTTCTCACAGGTAGTATCTATCAATATTTACCAACGTAAGAAATTAAAGCTGAAAAAATCTGTAAGACATAATACTTTAATCATCACAGCAATAATGACCTGATGTGTGTAACTTCTGGAAAACTCAACTGTACACAGGTGAGAAACTGACCAGCAAGACTAGTATTACTATGAAAATGGTCTGACTTCACAAATACCCAAAGGAGACTCAAGGACTCATAAAAGCTCTGGACCATCACCTGAGAACCACTGTCATACAAACTGATAACAAAAAAGACATTTATGAACTCCTCTCAGGTAATATAATGAAAGGAGTAATATGATAAGGAAATAAATCAGTAACTATATAATTCTGGGTATTGAGAAATGCCATAAAAATAAAGTATGTATAGAGACAGGAAAAGAGGAGAGGGAGCAGAGTAATTATTTTACCTAAGATTGCACGAGAGGGAATAAGCCATGCTAAGTCTGAGGGAATAATGTTCCATCACAGAAGGAAAAGAAAATGGAAAGGCCACGGAAGCCACCAGTGGATTCTGAGCATGTGAATGAGCTGACTTAAGGCTCTTTCATCTTGGCTTCCACATGGACAAGACAGGGAAGGTGGGCAAAAAAAACAGAACTGAGGAAGCTACTACAGTAGTTCTGCAAGAAGTGCTGGTGGCCTGGATAGGACAGTAGCAGTGGACAGGGGACATCTGGAGATGAGACTGGACTTGAAGGCAAATTCTTAACTGCTGGTAGACTAGGTACTAAGATATGAAGGATGGCTTTTGGGTTTCTGCAGAGCAAGGAGGTGAATGTTGCCACTGACTGTGATAGAGACACCACAGAGGTGGGGAGAGAGGGACAAAAACAAGCTTAAGATGTTTATTTGGAGTTATATACAAATACTGCATATGTGAATCTGGAATGCTAAACAGAAGTCATGCAAGACATGAATCACAGGAAATCAGCTGGGATCACCCCAGGAGTAAGCGTGTGTAAAGAAGTGAGTAGGAAACTGAGACCTGAAGTCAAGCCTCCCATCAAAGACTGTCTAGTATACATTCTTATAGGTGTTGAAGGATTGTCTTCAAATACCTGACTGAAGATCCCAGTGGTGTCAGGCAAGAAAGGGATTTTGGTTTGAGGTTACTGTTTTGGTTTTACTACCTCCCTTTCCCTGAGGACACTGACTCATCAACCTCCCTCATCAGAAAGCATTCTGGACCCCCTCTCTCAAATCCACCTCACCCCATCCCATCACAAATGCGTATACACATGCACCCCTCCTCAGCACACACCAGTTCCTTTCATCCCCTTACATCTCCCTGGAGTTGTTTTTCTTCTGTGTACCTGTGACTGTCTTTGCACATTTCTAACAGAGGTTTTATTTAACACCCTGTAACATAATGTGATCCATTATCTTTTAGTGGTATAGAAGTTTCCTTATAGGTCGGAACCATGACTGTTTTGTGTGTGTGTGTGTGTGTGTGTGTGCACGTGTGTGTATGTATGTGTGCATGGGTGTGTGTGTGTGGTGGCAGGGATCAAACCCAGGGCCAGGCTCATGCTCAGCATGTGCTCCAGCCCTGCACTGCATCCTCAGTCCTGACCTTCATCTCTGTGTTCCCACTGCCTGGTACAGTGATGAGCTCCTCATTAAATGTTTCCAGAATGAATGGCAAAGAAATGACTTAGTGAAGGTCAATCCTACTGCTTACAAGGAAAGCAGGGATTAGAACCCAGGTCTTAGGACAGTAGATGTTCTGAAAGTGCATCATTACATACTCAAAGAACCCCAAATGCAGGGCTCAATTTACCTTTACCGCTTCTTTCTATTCTCACACCTTGAGTCGACCACACACAGCCTGCACTTTAAGTCGGCAGCCTGGCCCATGTTCTAGTCCTCGTCTCCCCAGGACCTATGTCTTTAGCGCATGCCTTCCCTCTACCCATATCCCAGCTTTCAGTAACCCACACTCATGCACACTCCAGGCAATACCTGTACACTGATCCTACCCTTATGACCACACTGAAGTGTCTCTCAAAGTCCACCACAGCCTTACATTTAATTTTCAAAATGGTAAAATGCGCACAGATAACTACAGGTTTTGCTCAGACTTCTAGGTGTTTCTCAGTTGATAGTCCAGAACTTTTATGAGTCCTTGAGTTTCCTTTGGGTATTTGTGAAGTCAGACTATTTTCATAGTAATACAAAGATGCTGTTTGACTTCCTTGCGGGTCAGTTTCTCACCAGAAGACTTTGTTTTTGGTTGCTGTGGTTGTTTTTTGTTTGTTTGTTTTTGTTTTTTTTTAACTGCATTAACTGCTCCTGTCATTGGTATATTTACTACCAGAGGACAGTCTGTCTGGGAACCCAAGGCAGAAAGAGTGAGGCTCAGAGATAGCAAGAGAGACTTGATCCAAGGCCTCTTCTGGGCCTGGCCTCCATGCATGTCAGAGCCAGTTTCTCTTGGCTTCTTCAGCTTCCCCTGAGGATAAACTCTTTCTGCTTAAACCTCTCCGATTAAAGAAACCAAGCAGCAAGCAGCACTAACCTTCCTATCTTTTCATGAGCTCATCAATCCGCTACACCAACCTCCTCCATAGGCTGAATTCTGTGCCTTTCCTTATGCTGTTCCTTCCAGAACTCCTTCCCTTGGCTTGCAATTCTTTTCCTTCTTCCTTTTGTTAAGATGTACCTCAAACTTTAAGGCTTAGTTCTAATGCCTCTGTGAAAAAATTACCCAGAATAGGAGAAAAACGAAAATAAAACAGAGGCTGGACTGTATTAGAATTTAAAACTCTGCTACAGCATTTTGAACTTTAACCTAAGGGAGGAAAAAAAATACCATTGAAGGATTTTAAAGCATAAATTATATGACTGGATTTTCTATTTAAAATTATCACTGTGGTTGCTGTGTAGAAAATGAATTAAAAAACAAGAGAGACAATGAATTGTGGACTACTAAAGCAATTTAAGCAAAAAGAATTGACACCAACAAACAACTAAAGGGGAGAGAAGGAAGCGCTGTTGCACTTGTTTTCTTTCTGAATTAATCTCCCTCCGTACAGACAACTCCCTGAAGGCAAAGAAATGATCTGCTGACTATCCTTTAACCCACAGAAGTTAGCAAAATGACTGACGCACACTTTGCAGGGATTCAATATTTGTTGAATAGATAGACATGTAATTAACAATTACTCTGTTACACTGAGAAGAAAGAATGATATGAAGACCACAGCCACTATGGTCTGAATGTTGGGTCCTGCACCGATTCTCATGTTAGAACCTAATCATCAATGTGACAGTGTAAAGAGGTGCTTAGATCATGAGGTTAGTGCCCCTATAAAAGAGACCTGAGTCCATCCTCCTACCAGGCAAGTACACACAGCTCCGTTTATGGGGTACAGCAGAGGGCCCTGCTAGACACGATGTCTGCTGGGGTCTTGATCTTGGACTTCCCAGCTCCCAGCACCAAGAGAAGTAAATTTCCAGTATTTATAAATTCCCTAATCTAAGGAATTGTGTTACAGCAGCCTAAGCCAAGACAATACCAGTATTCGCAAATCCAAGCAGTAAATACTAAGCATGTGAAAAGCAATACCAAAAAAATGATATAGGCATTCAAATGACTTAATCTAGGCCAGTAAATAAAGAAAGGTATTACAGAAAAGGTGGAATTTGGGTCGAGTCTTAAAGAGATAGTTTTTGTGTGTGTTTGTTTCAGTGCTGAGTTTCAAATCCTGATACAGTCCAGTTTCAGGACTGAGCCTAGTACCTGCTGGGCAAGTACTCTACCAGTGAGCTATACCTACATTTTTATTTTGAGACACAGTCTCACTAAGTTGTTCAAGCTAGCCTTGAATTTAGGATCCTCCTGCCTCAGCCTCCCAGGAAGTTGGGATTATAGGCATGCACCACCATGTCCAGCTAGAATTTTTTCAAGTGTATAATTTTCAACTTTATAATTTAAAGGATTTTCATAGAGGTTTGCAATCACTACTTTCTAGAACTTTTTCATCACCTAAAAACAAACAAAAACCCTGTGCTACTCAGTTGTCACTTTCCTCTTCCCCAGCTTTCCCGGGACTAGGTGGCTGCGGGTCTACTTTGTGTCTATCTGCCCACTGTGAACCCTCTGTGTGACTAGGAGGGACACAAAGAGGTGCAGTTCTGTGACAGGCTCCTTCCACTCATGTGCTCTACAGGCTCACCCACACATAGCATGACCTACACGTCATGCCTTGTGATGGCCAAATCAAGGCCTATTACAGGGATTTACTACATTTTTTAATCCATTAATCAGTTGATAGACATTTGGGTTGTTTTACCTTTTGACTATTATTAGCAATATTTCTATGAACACCACCGTATGTTTTTGTATTAAAAATTTTTTAGCATAATTTCTATAAGAAATGTGGGTTTTCATAAAGCTAAATTTATTCAAATTAAAGTACTGTCCTTTATTCCAAGACAATGTCCTTAAAATGGAATTCAGTGTTAAAACACCCTTTTAAAAAGGAAATTGATGATAATATGAAAACGTTTTGTTCATGTGCTTATTTGGTAAAATAATTTTAAAAATATATTTTCCTCTTATTTCCAAAAATCTAAAAAACACTGTTGGAAGGAAATACAAGATAACCTCTAGGGTTTCCCCTGGAGCTGTGGTTACACACGACAAGTAGGAGAGGAGACTCCAAGCTGAGAGGTAAGTCCTGGACACCAGGCCAAGAACTCTGAGCAGTATCTCATCAAGGCAATAAACAAATTAATAAATTTGTTTAAATATAAAATTGACTGAAAGAAAAATAGTTGGCTAAGATAAGAAAAGCACTCAATTTGGTGCTGTGAGTCTTGTTCACTTCAGGAAGACTCCCCTCTGATGCTCCTGAAACCAATATAGACAAGATCGAGAGCACGAAAATGCCAAGAACATTCCTGGGCCAGTGATATAATTCAATAGCTCAGTGGCACAGCAACGTCCTTACTTCGATTCCCAGAACAACAACAACAAAAAATTTCCTTTTCAGTCATCTTACTTGACCTCTCAACAGCTTCTAACTTAGGTAAAATACTCTCTTCCCCCTTAAAATACTCTTAACTTGGCTTCTAAGATGCCATCCTTTCTGGCTTTTCTTCTTACTTACTAGCAGAGCAGCCCCTCTGCAGTGTCCTACGTGAGTTCTTCCAAAGCTACAGTTCTTAGACGTTAAGAGTACGTAAGGCTCAAGCCTTGAATTGTCTCCTCAAAATTATATGGTTTTTTTTTTTTTTGGTGGTAGTGGGGGTTGAACCAGGACAACACTGGGCTGTATTTCTACCCCTTTTTACTTTATTTTAAGAGAGGGTCTGGATAAGTTGCCAGCATGGCCTTCAAAGGCACGTCCACTAGGCCCAGCTTACGCTCACTTTCCTAATCTTCTCTTGCAGTCTCAAGGATCCTCTGGAATGCAGCTCCAAACAGGGTGGGGATTTTTGGCTATTTTATGTGGAATCCCTTATACTTAAAAACAGTGCCTGACATGTGGTGGATGCTTGGTAAACATCTGTTCAATAAATGGGTGGATGAATAAATGGCTGTATGTATCACCTATAAACCGTCACCCTCCAATATACTCCCTGCCTGGATCTACATCCTAAGCTCCAGATAGATGCAACTGTTTATCCACTGTCTCTACTGAGATGTGTAGAAAACACCTCAAACTTTCAAAAAAGTCAAAAACAGAATGCCAACCACCTTTCTGAATGCTTCCGTTTCTTAGCAAAGTGCAGCCCAGTTCCAGTTCCTCGGGAGAACACTTTTGAAATCATCCCTAACTCCTTTTCTTTCTCTTACTCCACACACCCCATCTAAGGACAAACTGGGTGTTCTGTGTCCCGCATCCACTGCTCACTGCCTCCCCGCAGTCCTTCACCTGGACGGATGCAATGTTTGTCTTCCTGCTTGTCCTCTTCCACTCCCCAGGGCAGTCTATCCTCAAACCACAACCAGAGAGATTTTTTTCAAACTTAAGTCGGATCGCGTCATTTCTCTGTTCATAATCCTGCAATTATTTCTGCTTCACTGAGTAAAAGCACAAGTCTTGATAATCGCTTATAAAGCTCTACTCCGTCTGGCCCGATGACAACCCTGACCTCATGCCTCTCACTTCCCACTTTGCACTTGCGCACTCTGGTCGGTCATACCGGCTCCCTCCGCTGTTCCTTCCAAAGGTCAAGCCCAGCTCCACCGCAGGGCCTCGTCCCTCACTGTTCCCTCGGCCCGAACGCTCCCCTCCGTACTTCCCCGCCTTCCGCAGTCACCTTCTCTGTGCCTTTTACCTGGATCATCATACCTACAACTACAATCCCATCCCTACCCGCGTGTTCCCGTCTCCTTCCTCTGCCTTTCCTTCTGCCACAGCACTATCACCTCCTAAAATACTGAACACACATTTCACTTCCTGGAACATAAGCTTGCAAGAGGTCAACATGTCCACCCTATTCATTCACTGCTGCGTTCTCGACGCCGAAATCGCTGCCTGACACACGGGAAGCGATGAGCAACCGGGCCTCCAGCAGACGCGGTCCTTGCCACCACAGCGCCTACCCGTCCTCTGTCTGGCTCCTATCTCCGGGGAAACATCACAACGCTTCGCTACAGTTCTCCCGTGCCGATACCTAGAAGGATCAGACTTTGCCTAGAAAGAAAAACTGTGTTTTGCCGGATCGACCACAAGGAGGAGTTGGGAGGAAGCGCCCGCTCGGAGGAAACTAGCCGAGGCCGTTTCCCTTGCTTTTCCCACAGTAACCTCCAGGGGGGAGAAAACTAGCTTTGGAACTCACTGTACTAAATGAATGATTTTTTCCTATACTATGAATTATGAGGCACACAGAGCCGCACACGTTACAGCCACAATCCTTTCAAGGGCCACAAAGGGGCCAAAGGAGTCACTCTCAGGCCACTAAGGACCGGGAGGGGTTTCTTCCTTTAACTCCATCGCTGGATGACTCACAGGCCGGGCACGAGCTCGGGGCACCAAGTGGCCGAGAAGGCCAAGGTGCTCCGGCCCAGTCCCCTCCGCCCCGAGCTGCGAAGTCGGCTCTGCTCCGCGCTCCCAGCACCTGCGAGCCCGCCCCGGCCCCAAGCCTCCGTCCTCCCGGGCGGGCGGCACTCACCGCCACCTGTTGATGCCCACGTTGGAGGAGCCGGCGAACCAGGGGTCGAGGATGTAGACGCAGCGAATGGTGTCGGCGCCCCGGATGCACTCCTTCAGCGCGGGGTTGTCGTGGAGCCGCAGCCCCTTGCGGAACCAGTGCACGGCGTTCACCCCCATGCCGGGCGCTGACGTCCCGCCGCCTGAGAGTCAGGGGCTCGCGGCCCGGCTCATGCCCGCGCGACGGGGCGAGGCAGGGCGGCCGAACCGGGGGGCCGGGGCTCGAACCCAGGTCCGCGCGCCGCCCTCAGGAGCCCGTGCCCGCCGCGCTTGTCTGCGGGACACGCATAACTCCGCGGCCCGGGCGCCACCCTGTCCCGCGCGGGCACCGACAGCAGCAGGACGCTCGTCCCCAAGGCCTCGCCGCCGCCCCCCGAGGGTAGTCGCTGGGACGCGAGCACAGCGACAGGAGCGCCAGGCGGGGGTCGACAGCGGGGCGGGCTCCCAGTGCGGCGGGGACAGTCCCGAGGCCGCCCGGGTGACTACGCCGCGCCGCGTCAGCGCCAGCCCCGCCCCCGAGTGCCTATTGGACAGCGCGCGGCCCACGTGATCGCCGGCACCTCACGTTTCTGAAGTGTGTTTACTATACCGGCTCCGGCCGGGGCCCCTGCGCGAGCTCCGGTCGCTCCCAGAGGGGCGGCGGCCGCCCCATCCCCAACAGTGTTGACCCTCGCCCGGGTTCCGGGGTCCCCAAGTCTAATGCTCTCCTCAGGCGACGGGGCGCAGCCCCCGTGAGGCGCCCGTGACCGCCACAGCTTGGGGGAGGGGAAGGCTGAGCCCCACCCCCGAGGGCTGCGAGCGGTCGCAATTGGCTGAGGCGCGCAGAGACCCGGATGAGCACGGGGCTGCGGGGAGCTCGCGGGCGCGCTCCTGGCTCGCCGGAGCGGGAGGACCGGCGAGAGATGCGCGTGGTCTCGGGGCGGACGGGGCTGCCCGATAAGGTCGCTGTGCTGCGGCCGGGGATGAGGAATCGGGCAGTGGAGGGGACCCGTAGGTTTCCCGCCCTCGCCGCGCCCCGTGTGCAGGACGGGACCGACGGGCGGGGCGGGTCCCGGCCACCCAAGCCTCCGGGTCCCTGCGTGCGGCCTCAGTGGGTTCCCGCCCCTTAGTGACCCAGCTTTTGCACTCTTCTCCGAGAATGAACCGCAGGCTCTGCCCTGCCCTGCGCGTTCACTCAGCGATGCTCATCTGGGTGCTGCCCAGAGCGCTGGAGATGCAGGAGATAGGAAAGCAGCTTCAGGGCTGGGGATATAGCTCAGTGGAATAAGCGCTTGCCTAGCAAGCGCAGGGTCCTGAGTTCGATCCCCAGTACCGCAAAAAAAAAAAAAAAAAAAGGAAAGCAGCTTCAGCCCCGAGGGGCCCTCTGTTGGGCTTATTCTTACCAGTGCCGCTGTCTCTCTGTGAAATACGTAGGGTAGTTCTCCGTGCCATCTGGTTCGTGCAAATATTCCTTACCTCTAGAGCAGATTTAGGAACTGGCCAAGGTGTATCTGGCGCAACACTTAACCACCTTGCCGATAGCCAGGGTGGCGCAGGATCGCAGCGAGTTCGAGGCCCGGCTGGGCTGGATAGTGAATTCAATGCCATCCCGAAGTACGAAGTGAGACTCATCTAAGAAAAGTGCCTATTAAAATAGCAGTACCTACTCAGTAATGGTATTTACTGTCATAATAACATGCCTCTGGTTTCCGCTGGCCTCAAGGACAGCTTATGTTCAGTCATGACCCAGAACAGATCCTGAAACGTGCATCCACGTGGTAGTTAAATGAATGATGAGAGCTGCTGGCCACCAGGGTGTCAAAGTCAGGTGGAGGAGGAGGGATGGCAGTTGCTATGGACTGAATGTCTCCTCCAAATTCCTAATAACCGCTAGCAACTGTGAATGTGACCTTATTTGGAAATAAGGTCGTCAGTAAGGTAGGCCCGAATCCAATGTGATGTCCATAGATAAAGGGAAATTTGGACACAGCTGCGCAGGTGCACGCAAGGAGAAAGCCACATAAAGATCAAAGTTGCAGCTGGCTCCGAGCCAAGGAGCGACAGGTGCTGGAGAGGCCTGGGACATCCTTCCTAGGGCCTCCCAGGGAGTGGGCCTGCTGAAACCCTGCTGTGGACTTCTGGCCTCCAAGGCCGTGAGACAATGAACTCCTGTTCTACACCACCCAACTGGGTGCACTTTGTATGGCAGCCCTAGCAAATTAATAACAAGTAAATTCAATAAATTAGGGAGCTGATTGATAATCTTTTCTACCTCTGCTTCTGTTGCCATAGGAAATGTATATTGTCCTCTGTTTCTATTAAAATATTTGAAACTTCATATCTCATGACCCCTTGTTCACTGTGAGGTATTAAACGCGCGGTGTTTCTTTTCACTGTTGATGATAAATGGTGGGCCAGCCCCGCTCTGACCCGCTCACCACTAGGGCCTAGAGAATGTGGCATCTAGAGCCATGTCCGCCCTTGGATTGCATCAGGCTCAGTCCCTGCTGTTGTAATTTCAGAACTACAATGTTTACGGTTCATTCTAAGCAGTTTGAACGTAAGCAGATTGTGTCTAAAGACAGGTGGGTTTTTAAGTATCCAAATGAGATGATGGGAGGTGGAAAGAATATTGATCTCTGTCGAGTTGATTATTTGTGGGTCGTTTATTCAGCATAGAGGGGCTTTTTATTTTTTTTTTTTGTGGTACTGGGGATCGAACTCAGGACCCTGCGCTTGCTAGGCAAGCGCTTATTCCACTGAGCTATATCCCCAGCCCCTAGAGGGGGTTTTTAAACTGACAGTTGCATGGGGGTGTTTGTGTCAATTTCACGTAAACATAAAAAGTGCTAATTTACTGTAAGTGTCATGGCCATCTGCTCTGTGTTCCTCAACTACTAAAAGTGTTTCCGTAACCTACCTCCAACCAGACCCTGCTTTGTAGCAAGAAGTCAGCTCCAACCACAACCCAATCACCTTCCAAACACGAGACATGTGGGGGAAGTTTTAGGTCTAAATCGTAATGTCCTGTGATGAGTTTGTGGCTGAATGGAGTCAGGAGGCCAGGCCTGGTTAGAGGTGGATCACTGGAGTGTAACCTGCAAGGGTCCATTCTCGTCTCTGCCCTTTCTCTCCCTTTTCTCTCTTCTTTCTGGTTTGTGGGAGACCACCATGCTGCTCTCTCCTGGAAAACAAAGCCCTCACCACAACCTGTCCCTGACCTCACCTTCACCCTATTCACTGAGATAGGTAGAGCTGGCAGTATTGAAACAAACGTCCCTGGCAGGAAAGGTGCCAGCCTTGCAGACATCAAATCTATCTGCACCTTGCTACTTGGAGACCTCTGTGCCTGACGTGACTACCAAGTTTCTTCTCCCTATGTACTTTACTGGGACCCCCACCCACCTGCCTGATTGATACCAGTAAAAGCCATGAGCTTCTGGAGACTAGGAGGCCTTTTGTTCCAGAGGGAACATTGAGTCATCCCAGAGCTCCTCAACTGCAAAGTATTTTCTTTGTCTTTCTTTTGCATCCCTTGCCATGTTGCCAGGTGAGTTAGACTGATACCCTCGTCAGGGATTTCGGTAACTGTAAACCTTTAGACTGACACCCTCAGTAGAGGTTTGGGTAACTGGCTTCCGTGGGCATAGCAGCTCTCCTCTGCCACGCCTTGTGCCCTTCCGTGTCTGCCTTAGAGCCAGCTGGACTGCGTCCTCTGAAAATTGTGCGCCAGATTATACCTCTCCTGCTCTCAGCTGTGGTGCTGGGTGTTGTGTCCCAGCAATGAGAAAGTAACCAACACAGTCTGGATGTGGTTTGTTCTCCAGGGGTCCATGTGTTGGGGCTTGGCCCTAAGTATGGCGATGTGAGAGGCAATGGGATCTTTCAAGATGAACCCTAGTGGAAATTCTTAGGTCACTTTTGAGGCATTGTCCTCAGAAGGGATTATGTGACTCTGGATTCCTGTCGGGCACTATGATCTCTTGTTCTTACGTGTGCTCCTACCACATATCTGTTATCTGGAGTTCAGCCCTCACTAGATGCCAAATGAGTAAGGCTGCTGACCCTGGACTTTCAACCTCCAAAGGTATGAGATACACACTCTCTTTTCTTTATAAGTTTATGTAGCTTGTATTTTGTTATAGTAATGAAAATCAGACCGATACAGTGATCTAGATCAAGTGACCTAAGTTTTCTTGGCATAATTCATCTATAGAATGAAAGGATTAAACTAGATAATTTCTAAATTTTCTATGCTATTGAAAAATTCTCAGAACACAGCTACACCCTATGCTCAAAATATCTAAGAATTAGCCCTGTTGAACATTCCTTTAACTGCCATCCATGTTAGAAAAATCAGTATCTGATTTCATGTGCACCTGTGATAAAAGTGTGTCAGCCTCTGAACTAGAAGCCTGTGTTCTCTTGACCCAGGCTTCTAGTCTTAAAGAGATGATTTCTAGTATGTGTTATCAACACACCAAATCATGAAATAGATGACCCAGTTTGCTTATTCAGTTTTGATATGATATGAATGTTGACTGAGTATATCCCCAACTAGAGTCTTGGGGGAGACTGAAGTTAAATGTGTCAAAGTGTAGTTATTTTTAAGGTAAGTTATGGCTATTGAATGAATATATGATTAACACATGTCAAAGATTTCACCTAGTTCATTAACAAGGAAACCTGCGAGCTGTTACAAGGGTTACAAGGAGAGCCCAAAGAGCAAATATGTACATGGTCCATGTTACTTTGGTTTGTCCTCACCAAAACTCACACTGAAATTTGGTCCCCAATGTAACAGTGCTGAGAGGTTCTAGAGCCTTTGAGGGGCAATTAGATCGTGAGTTCTGCATTCTCATGAAGAGATTGATGTAGTTCCCCTGAGAGTGGGTTCATTATCTAAACAGTGAGTTGTTGCAAAGCCAGGTTACCTCTGATGTTCCGTCTCCCCACCTCTGCACACCTGCAGTTCTCACACGCACCCACTATGTGATACCATCTGTGAGGTTATGACCCAGCATGAGGCCCCCATCAGATGTGTCTTCCTGATCTTGAACTTTTCTGCTCCAGAACCATGAGCTAAATACCTCTGTTCTAAATAAATTACCCAGTATCAGATATTACATTATAGTAACAGAAAGCAGACTAAGGCTGGCCATCAGGAATGTTAAAACCAATTTGCTTAATATATGAAGAACTGGCTTCTTCCATAGAAGAGTGGATGAAGAGAAATCAATTGCACTTTCAAAGGACAAAGTCCAACTTGCATGTCGATGAACCAAATCCATGTGCATTCCTGACAGTTGTCTGCAATTTAGGTTTGTAAAATAGCTCAAGGACAGTGATTGGCAGAAAATAACCTGAAGGATACACTGTACAAGAGACCCAGTATCCCCCACCATTTTTTTTTGCCCGTTTCAAAAACTCACAATTTTTGCTGCCACCTCAAAGAGGTCTTCATGTCTCAGAAAAGAGTCTCTACCATAGTTCCCCATTTCTTTTCATGTCACTAGTTACCATTTGTGTCTTTGTTGTTGTTTCCTTTATAATTGCCAGTCAATTTATGTCTGACCCGACCCCAAATGTGAGGTCCAGAGACTTTTGCCTGTCGTCTTCTTTATTATATCATTACCATCTGCCACAGGGCCTGGTTCTCAACTTTCAATAAATTGTAGAGACTGTACTAGTACCTAATTCGTTACAGTTAACACTGCATTGCATTCACACGTCAGTCCCAATCTATTTCCTCTGAGCTCCAGCTTCTCCTTTCCCTGCCTCCCCTGTGTCAGTGGAACTGGGTTTCCCCTTTGCCGTGGTCATGACGTTAAACATTGTCAGTGGAGGGCATTGGAGGGAAACTGCAGGTGGAAGGGCTGGGCATGCCTCTGTTTGTCTTTTCTGGGTCCTACACTAGTGGGGAAGGGACATATAATGAACTCACTTGTACAGAGTTTTGGTGGCATCCTTGTTATGGTCTGTGTGTGGATGTCCCCCCAGCTCCTCATGCAGCCATGGGGTGGCTTCTAGAGTCATGATTGATTCATGGTCCTATGTTGGGATTATGGACGTGAGTGCTACGCCTGCCCTGGGGCAGGCAGTTTGCATACAGTGTAAGGGAGGGAGAGAGGCTGCTTGCCCGCGCTTCCCCCTTTTGCTCTTCTTGCTTTTGCTGTCTTCCACCACCATGAACGTTCACCCTCTGCCATGCACCACTCTGCCTTAGAACCAGCCCAGTATGGACTGAAACCTCCACAGACTATGAGCTACATAAAACTTTCCTTCCTTCATTTTGGGCGTCAGGTATTTTGTCTTGTTTTTTTTTGGGGGGGGGTACTGGGGATCGAACTCAGGACCCTGCGCTTGCTAGGCAAGCGCTTATTCCACTGAGCTATATCCCCAGCCCCAGGTATTTTGTCTTGGCAATGAGAGAAAAGTAACCGAGATAGACCTTTCAGGTGGGTTCCCAGTGGGTATTCAAGCCCAGCTATTGGTTACCCAGCCTCACTCAACCCACTGCATTCTGGAACGGTGTTTCCCATGGCCCTTCCCAGCCATGGTTTTCTGCTCGCCAGTTTTGGGCTGGTGACTGGATAACTCTGGCCCAGGACCACCCAGCCAGCTTCCTCATTCCCCCAGGGGAGCACATCTCCTTCAGTGAGGGCTGAATCCCACCCTTAGAGGAGACCCCTGTTACTCCCCCTTCCAAATGGGCTCTTCCTTAGGGTTCCCTCAGTCTTGAAAACTTCTTTAGAATTCTTTTCATCCCTTCTTAATCACTTGCTGTAATTCATATTTTCTGCAATACTGAGACTTGAACCCAGGGCCTCCCCATTGAACTACAACCCCAGCCCTTTTTTATTTTTATTAGTTTTTAATCATTTTTTTTTTAATTCAGGGTCTCACTAAGTCTTTCAATTGCCCAGGCTGGGCTCAAACTTTCAATTCTCTTGCCTCAGCCACCTTCAGTTCTGGGATGTACCACCCCATAATTCTTTTTATGAACTATTCCACAATTGATTTAATGAGTAATTATTATCTCCTGTTGGGAGACTGATGCAATCCATAACTGACGCAGTCCACAAGGATGTACTTAAGGGCAGTTTTCTTGCTTGTTCTTGTCCTTTTCTTCAACTGAATGCTTTTAGAAAGTGTAAATAGTTACAAATGTGGTAATATAGTATTGTGAAATGTTAGCCAATATCCCCCTGGATCTTTTTTTGTCCTGTGACCGTCCTCGTGCAGATCACTGGATGTGAGTCCCGTTACCTCAGCAGGGCAGTTGGAGCACAAAGGTGTCCATGATTTCCTTCCAAATTCAGGAGCCTCGGTCCAGAGGCAAATATGGAAAGAGCTGCTGCTCCCCACCCCTTTGGCCGGCACCCTTAACAATTTCTGCATGCAAGCCTGGGATCCAAGCACAAAGAAGAGGGATGATGTACATTATCCAAAGTAAGAAGGTGGTAGCTTACCTACCTTATGCAGGGACTGCTTCAGATCCTGAGATAAGCCTAGATTGATCCGAGGCTAGAACAGATTTGTGCCATCCCATCAGGAACCACGAGGCTGAGTCATAGCTAATTTTTGCTGCTTTGCCACCTTTATGGCCCAGCAAAAAACCCATTTGGGTGCTACAGGGCAGAGAAGGCCTAGACAGCCTTGCCAAGCCCCCTGCATGTTAAAAGAACAGCTAGAATTTTCCAGTTGTCCTTCCCTCTCCGAAGGCTGTGAGAACTGGATGAGAAGCCTGGCTAACCAAGGGTTATACAAAGACAACAGCGTGACCCAGGGTGTCACAAGGGGTTGTGACCAGGGCCAGATGGGATCTGTGCCTCTGACAGATGACAGCAACTGAGGACCAGGCAGGGCCATAACACAGTTGGCAGTGTAGGCTGCGATCCCCTCAACATCTCAGAACTCAGCTGCTACCCTGAAGAGCAGAGGAAAAGTCCCACAGTGACTGAGAAGGCCTGGAATAGATTGGTTTTCAGGCAATGAGAAGCCTGGTCCTGAAGACAGAAAGCAAAGTTAGGTGTAGAAAAATGATAGCAGCTGCTTTTGGACTCTGATTTGTAAACTGAAAAATTTTGTGCTTGCTGTAAAATCTAGCCAAGTGTTATGAAAACTTCAAAGACCTTACACAAGCTCTCAGGCCCTGCGATCTGGCCAGCTTTCCTGCCCTCCCCCTTTCTGCCCATCTCTCTTCCTTCAGCTCCTCCTGCCTCTCTTCATTCCTCACTGTCCCCCAGCGAGCCAGGAATGCTCCTGCCTTGGCCACTTTACATGGACCGTTTCAAGAGCTTTCCCAAGATGCCCTCAGGATCCTCCAAGCTAGCCTTTGGGTGCCTTCCCAGTGACACCTTCCTAGAAGGCCTGCCATCATCATTCTCTGATCCTTTCTTATCCTGACTACTGCTAACATTATATTACACATTTATTTGGTCACATGTGTCTCCCTGTTAGGGTATGCTCCCTAAGACTTATCAAGTAAGTAATTCAGGGAATACCCCCTAAATGTGCTTAATAATATTCAAGGGTCATTTGAATCCTTACTGTGTGCCAGACACAGAACTATTGTGCTAGGCATTTTGATAACATATGCCTCATATGTGTTGTTTTAATCTTCACAACACCTATGTGAGCTATAAATTATTATCTCCATTTTATATATGAGAAAACCCAGGTTCTGAGTAGTTAAACTCTCATAACTTCTCATAGTAGAAGAGGCAGGGAAAAAGTGACGTTTCCTAGCTCCACTCCCACTACCCTGGGATTTGGAGACCGTTAGCTGCAGACTAAGGGTGTCCAGTAGAGAGGGGAGGGCAGACAGATCCTGGCCTAGACAACTTAGGAGGCTTTTAAGAGAAAGTTGCATTTACCTTAGAGAGAGAGGAAAAAGTTTTAGTGGAACAAAGGAAAGGATTCTAAAGAAATAGAGCATTATACAACATATGACATGTCTGTTGACTGTGTTCATTTGTATGTGAAAATGCTGTGCAGGACAAATGGAGGACCTAGAGACCAGTGACAGAAGCCTGGGGTGTGTGGCAATTTGTTACAGCTGTGACCTCCTCTTGGCCAGTCAGCAGCAAGACCAGAAGCAGTGGAGGGATCAGAGGAGGGCTCTGAATGGTGCTGCTAGTCCTCAGGACGACCAGTGCTGCTTACGTGCTGGGTCATGGCACTTAGTCCTTCAGTGAGGAAAAACACCAGGCCTCTGGGCTGTGGTGTGTGACTGGGAGCACCTGGAGAAGGCCAGGGTGGAGAGGCATATTTAGGAGGAGCTTCCTATAGGTTGACTGAGGCCCCAAAAGACCTGGTAGGGGTAAGTTCCTTAAAGAAAACACATCTAAATAGCAGGTGTTATGAGCTCAGGGCAGAGGAGAAAGAATGACCCTTCTGTTCTTGAAGCTAGACTTTTAAGTGAGAATGGTTGGTGGACAAAACCAAGAAGCAACCGAAGACAAGGTATATAACACTATGCCTGTAGGCGCTGCCCAACTTGCCACTTCCGTCTTGTAACCGCTTAGAATTCTAGGAGCAAGTTGGGAGATCAAAGTTGTCAGGTGCTGCTTCTGCCACCTGGAGACCAGTGGAAGAAGTACCAGAAATCCCACAGGAGTTCACCCAAAGCTTCAGAAAATCTCCACTCTGCAAAGATGCAGTTAAATGGAGGATTATATATAAAAAAAAATTAGTTAGAACAAACCACTTAAAATGCGTGCAACTCTATAACCACACACTAACAAAAATAATCCTACTAAAATATTAGCACTTTTAAAAAAGATCAGTTTAGTTGTCACTAAAGCAAAAAAGAATTAAACATAGGGCTTTACTTTTTAAAAGCAATGCTGGGGCAGGGATACAGCTCAGCAGCACACTGGCTGCCTGGCAAGCACAGGGTTCTGAGTCCGAGTCCCAATGTCAAAAATAAAGAAAGAAAGAAAGCAATGCTAGGTTGATACAAATGCTATGGCCATTCTACACAGTATCATATTCCTCTGTAGCTTTCTGCATTCAGCTGAGTGCATCTACCTTTCAGTTCAGCTTCTGTAATTCTTGGAACGAAGTAGAACAAACGTTACTGCATTGCATAACATGTATATGAATCATTGCAGCTTTTACCTTTCATTGACATCATTCCAATGAGCCAGTCATGAGCTTTGTGCAGTGGCAGTATCAAGGCCAATGAGGTTTATCCAAGGTGCAATTATTGCTAATTGAAAAATTTTCCCAACAAGCCGACCATGGATAAGCTAATTTGCATATCATAAATTGTATTGGCCAGTCCTGGACAAGCTAATTTGCATGTTGGGAACACCTGTTGCAGTGCAGGAGCCTGTAAGTCATCTTCCCTGGCAGCACTCAAGGGGAACCCTTTCCTGCTCCCTCCATATTTCTTCCAGGCTTTGTGACAGAATTCCCTCTTCAGGCAAGCCCTTCATCATTCTTCTTTAGCTGATAGGAATCTTAGGCCACAAAGCCAGATGTGCAGGAAAATTATTTTCTGAGTCAACTTCTTGAGCCAGGCCTGTATTCTGCCAAGGTGGCAGGAAGTTGGCCTCTGTCACTCAGGGGCTTCCCTCCTACTTCCTGGAGCCACATGCAGGTGATGTGCCTCATGCTTTTGGGCTCCTCCATGTGAACCTACTGGCTTCTGCAAAGATGGGCATTGTGTGTCACATGCTCCTTGCAGAGCTGTGTGACATGTACTGATTTTGTGTCCAGACAGCACCCCATCACAATATTTGACATGATGACATTAATTTGTTTTTGCTGCTCAGATTTCCCCCAATCCTGGCCATGTTGCCACTTCCCAAGGCCACTTCTGTGCTCCTCTGGGCACCTGCCATCTCCTTGGGGTGATGTCACCAAGAGATACATGGGACCCTGTTCCTCCTCTGTTGCTGAGGACAGGATTTTTGATGTCTGACAATCTGAACCCTACTTCTTGCTTCTTCTGACTTTCCAGCCCACTCTGTCTTTGAGAAGTTAAGAGTCTTTTGGTTGTAAGCTACAGAAATATAGCTCAAACTCACTAAAAAGAAAGTATATTGATTCAAACGACTGAAAAATCTAGGACTTGTTTCAGGCAGGAATTGATCAGGCCAATCAAAAAAAAAAAATCTTTGTAATATACTTCCATATTCCAGGCCATGTTCTTAGCAGGTTCAGGGGTAAACAATGCATCCTCTGGCCCCTAGTCCAGCTACCACATGGTAAAGACACAAGCTGTCCTCCCAACACTTGCCCACATTGCATATTCATGAGTAATTAAGAATTGTTGCTATTTTAAGTCACTCAGTTTTGTAGTGATTTGTCATATAGCAATGAGATCACTACTTGTGAGCCTAAAAGAAATCCTGGTATTAATTGGTACATACAAGATTAATGCTAATGGAACACTTTTAAATAAAAACTATAATAGATCTATATCTTGAAATTAAATAATAATAACATCTGTTCTACTCTGAACTCTGGAGAATCCTCCCTCCCCACCTCCTTGCCAAGTGGTTTCCAGATAGGTACGGCCAATGGGAGGGATTGGCCTCAGACTAGGAGGAAGGGAGAGCTGGGGTTTTTCTCCACCTACTCCCCTCTCTGCTACCACATTTCTGTGACATCCTCTGTGGCAGTGATTGTGACTAGCACTGTTGCGGAACTTAAGAGACAGAAGAGACCACTGGGAGACAGGAGGATTTTATTAGGTGCTCTGGACTCAGCCAGACTTCTGTCCAAAGGACTGAGCCCTGAACAAAAGAGGGCTGGGGATATAGCTCAATGGAATAAGCACTGAACAAAAGAGAACCTCCAGCTTTTATACATGTGGCCAGGGGTCAGCCTGTTTGGTGGTGTGAAAACAGGTAGGGTTACAGGCAAAGTCAGTAATTTTTGTAGGGACAGTTTTGTAACTTAGCCTAGGAAGAAAAACAGAGCCCTCTGAATCTTGTGGGAACAGTTTTTCATAAGCCTGGAGGTTGTAGGTGCCTTAGGGTGTTACGGGACTCTTCCTTCAGGACCATAATTGCCGTTCTCATCAGGCATAGAGCAACCTTGAAGGAAAATAGGTGCAGGTAGGAACAGGATGCCACAGGACTCTGTTCACAGGAATAGAGTTGTTAACTTTATCTGTAACCTGTCAGAGGAAGGTGCTTTCAGGGAGGCGAGTTGAGGGAAAAAATGAAGCTTGGTTTTCTTTCGAGTTCTGCGTTACCTCCATGATTGCTGTTCAGGCTGCCCTCAGGCACGCCAGGTGCGGCCCAGACCAGACAGTGGTTCCCTTAGTGCCTCTCTCATTTTCCTTGTTCCCAGCCGCTTACCCAAGCATGGGGGTCACTTCTTCCTTTCGGTGCTTCCTCCTGCTGTGACCTTCTGGGCGTCTCCCTAGACTTTGGCTTCTTAGCTCTTCCAGCTCCAGTTCCCTGTGTTATTTTTCCTTGGCTTGAAAGACTTGGAAGATGTTCCTATTTCCTGGCTTGCCCCTAGTAGATTCAATCACTAACTTTATTGTCTACCTCAGGAGTAGCCATTTCCCAGATAAAAGAGCCGAAACACAGGGAGAGCAATTCATTCTTAGCACCGCTGTTGTGTACGGGCAATGAAATTATAACAGAAAATCCTTTTCTAAAGTTGAAAATCCACAGACATCACCCTCAGGGACATGGGAGGCTGTTTAGGGTGCCAAAAACACTCATTATTGCATCTGGGGCTGGTCCTGTGGGTGTGTTCTCTTTGTGGACACGTGTTGGGCTGTATGCTGAGGATCTGGGCAGTTTTTTATGTGTTAGTGTCAGGACTCAGAAAATGATACCCGGAAGTATGACACTTTGACATACTGAGCACTTTGTGTGAAAGAATATTAGAAGGGCTTAGAAGCTGGTCTCCCTGATCTCCCCTTGTCCTGACATACTTATCCAAGCACAAGGAGAATCTTTTTTTGGGGGGGAGGTTGGGAATTGAACTCAAGACCTTGTACTTGCCAGGCAGGTGCTATAACCACTAAGCTAGATCCCCAGCTCCTAACAAGGAGAGTCTTTTATGAGGAAGTTCTCTTATCTGCCATGGCTAGATCCACCAAAAATGACCACAATTGCTTCCTATCCCGTCTCTGACATTTTTAACCAGAAATATTGAACTAATGTTGCAGGAAGGAAGACTGAGGACTGCCACCACACCTAGACTCTGTTACAAAGCTGTTGTTACTTGCTAAAGAGAATTATTTGCAAAGGATTGCCTGTACTTTAGCCTCAGCCATTCCCCTACAATTCATTTAGTATCTCTCTAAACTTGCCTACAGCCCCTTCCCCTGAATTCCCACCTCCTGTGTAAACAATATTTAAACCTCAACCATCTGACTGTCCTGAGTCTCACATTATATGTGGCTCCTTTGCCCATGTCCATGTTAACAAATACATTCCTTTTCTCCTGTTACATAATTGTCAGTGTGGTTCAGCCAGTGTGAGCCTTCAGAGGGAAAATTCCTATCAGGCTTACCTTAGCCTTCAATAAAGCATTTTCTCTATATATGTTGATTTTGAATCTTCAAGAATCTTCACTTAACTCCTCATTCAACCTTTGTATCTCAAGTACTAACTTTCCAGATGCATTATTTCTTTTTTCAACTTGAAGATTAGGTTCCAATCTAAATTGCACTCTGGGTTATAGTTTTTGTGGAGTGACCACGTGCTGAATACATGGCAGCATGAGGAATCTCACAATGAACACAAACACAGCCCTTACCCAGGTAGCACTGGGAAAACACCGGAGTGGAACAGGGCCTGATCCAAGAGGATGTTAATTAGAACATGCGTGCTTGCAAAAGAATGAGCTCACCCAACCTGGAGTGGCACTGAAACCAACGCCGGGAGGTTAGAGTTGGCGGTGGGGTGGTGGGGAGATGTGGGCAAGAGAAATGGGAAAAGGTCTCACTTGGAGAGTGCAGCAGGAAAAGGCCACCAAGGAGGAAAGAAGGTCTGCAGCATCACAGCCAGAGATGCAAAGATCACATTTCAGAAAGGAATTTTTCAGTAGAAAAATGTTGTTGGTGGTTACAGTGGCCCTTGATTCTGCCTGCAGTGAAGTACTAGGGAACAAGATCTATACCCAGGGGTTCCCCTTGGGATATCGGGGGTGTTAGAAATGCATAGTGTGTCTCTCTATGGAGCAGAGGGCAGAGACCTTGCTCATATCCTTTACTATCACCACTGCCATGATGCAGGACGTTGGTTGAAACAAATGAGGACATGGTTTGGAATGGGGAGGTGAGGAGCTGCAGGGCAGATTCCAATCCTTGGCCACAGTTAGCCTTATGCCTCTCTCCAAAGCATGAGCTTCTCAGTGTCCGACCTAGCCCTTTCCTCTCCTGTTATTCCTCCAGGGCTCCCTCTCCTTCCCATCCCCCTCCAATCTGATTGTAGTCTCAGAGGTTCCTAGGACTCTACTCCTCTCTTGAGGCAAACACATGCCATCAGTAAGACTTGAAGCTTGTATGCAGAGCTGACAAGGACAAGCATTTGGAAATGTGCTCAGTGCTGTCAAGCAGAATCATGAGTTGAATCCAATCCAAGTGGCAAAGTAACATGGAGGGTGGGATGAGTTTTCTATCTCAAATAGGAACAAAGCACTGAATAATGGTGTAACTTAAACCCAGCAGGCAGGTTCACAGAATCAACCATTTCCAGAGCCAGGCATATAGCTCAGTGGCACAAGCACTTCCCTGGCAAGAACAAGGTCCTGAGTTCAATTCCTGGTACAAAAAACAAAAGAAAAGAAAATAGCTTGTTTTTTAAGCTAGGCACACACCTGTAATCCTAGCATTTGGGAGGCTGAGGCAGGATTGTTGTGAGTTCAGCACCAGCCTGGGCTACAAAGTGAGCTCAAGGCCAGCCTGAACTGCATAGTGAGACCCTGTCTCAAAAAGATAAAAAAAAAAATCAGCTGTTGCCATCACAGAGATCTGTGCCTGGAGTCCCCAGTTGGAATAAATGACTACTTTTCTCAAGACCCACTGTCTCCATTTTTGATGCTGGAGAAATCACCCTGGAATTTGCATCCTGCCTTGAGCCAAAAATCTCTGGCAGGAAACAATAAATACAACTTGCTTGGGATGGAAGTAGCAGCTCACTTTGAGACGATGTAACTATTCTCTTCATAGAGTATACACCTGTATTTTAGTTTTGGGAAGACTTATAACTAAATACAGAATCATCAAGAGACCAAACACATATCATTAACACCTCCATATTTAAATTTAGGAGCAATCTGTGGATGTTTCACATTCATTGTATAATGTTTCAAATAATTGAGTGTAAGAGAATATCTGAGAGATTAGTCTTCTGATTTCAACTTGAAATGTGTGGTGGAGAAATTGAATTAGATTTTCAGTTTATTGCTGAAAGGTGTAACAGGATTTTACGGTTTGGTAACAGTAGAGTATTGGAATGTTTAAGAAATTCATTGTATTTATAAATTTCATTTAGTCTGCAAGTACCTAAGAATGTTCTGCTTGTCAGGGTAGGTGATTAATGTGCTTACAATTAAAACTGAAAACATTAAATTTATGAATGCAGTTTTAAATGTTTTAGGGAAATTTAATTAAACTAAAGATGTAAACAGAATTGGTTGGAGTGAGTTTAGTTTGTTCAACTTAAAAATGTTAATCAAAGCCCCTTTATTCTTGACTTACCAGCAGCAGAATAATATTTGCATGTTGAACCTGAAAGGTTAAGGGAAACCAGGCTTTAAATTTTACCATTTTTTAACACATTGAACGTAACTTTATAAACAATGTCCCTGTTCATATCATCAACCTTCCATTTCCCGCCCTCCATGGACAAAAAGTGAAAAGAACAATCTTTCCAGTTTTTATTTCCCCTAATACAGTAATACTACCTCAGTTCACAAATGGCAAAAATTTGCGAGCTCCTCATTGGATGAAGAACATGACCTGGCATGTTCTCCAGAATAGTGGAACGAGTTAAGTCTGTGAACCACGGCACTCCTGTAGTTTTTATTAGCAAGACTGGCAAACAGGGAAAAGTTCCCGGATATGATGAAAATCCAAGGATTTAAGAGAATGGAGGAAAAGGAGACTGGCTGACACCAGGAAAGCAAGTCAACAAGACCTGCTCTCCCTAGGGGGGCTTTTGTGGGTAAGGAGCACACATTTGTGAGAGCTTTCTGTGCTGAGGACTCCCTTAAATAATGTAAAAGTGTTTCCTGTAATTTTCAGTTTAAATGTAATTTATGTTAGCTACAATATGAATTAAGTAGACTTGGGGAACTCGCCTGGAAACTAAGCAATGACAAAATTGCATAGGCTGAAATGAAATTCCATAGCATTTGAGAATGTCTTTAAAAACAAAACACTTGTGAGTTTGAAGTCAAGTATTAACTTTCACAAATGACGGAATTTGCAAGATTATCTAGGAAGAGCCATTTTCCTGAAAGACAGTGATGTGTACTTTCCCACAGAGCCCACTGCAGAGAGCAGGCTCATTGCTTTGGTTTGAGATAGTATCACCCAAGGTCCAGGGGTTCAAGGTCCAGTTTCTGTGCTGTGGGAGATGCATAGCCTTAAAGTAGTGGGGTCTAGCAAGAGGAAGTTAAGGCACTCACTCAGTCCTTGAAGGTGACACTGAGACACCAGGTCTTATTCTCTCTGCTTCCTGCCCCACACTCTGGCCTCTGCATGATGTACTGCACCATGATGCACTGTGCTGCCACAGCCCAATGAAACAGCCTGGTGACTGTGGACTGGATCCTCTGAATCTGTGAACCAAAGTCAACCTTTTCCCTTACTAAGTTGCTGATCTCACGTGTTTTGTTACAGTGACAAAGCTGACTTAACGCCATATGAAGGTGAGCGCGAGACACCTTTCTGTGAGTGACACCTCATAACAGATGAACAGTTTAAAGGAAGGAAGGTTTACTGTGGCTCATGGTTTCCAGCACTTCCATATGGGCGGCTGGCTGTTGTTTCAGGCCTGCAAAGTAGGCAAAAGAAAGCTGCTCACTTTACGGCAGCCAGAAAGCAGAGAGAGAAAGGGGAGAGAACCTTGCTGGGGGTTTCTCCTTCTCCCACTTTTGTTCCATTCAGCCCCCAGACTATTGGATAGTGCCACCTACACGCACGGCAGGTCTCCCCTCTCTGTTTGCTGTCCCACCTGCCAATCATCTCTGAGACCCCCACACACACCCACCCACAGTGCACCTTACTAATTCCCTAGCTGCTTCTCAGTCCAATCAAGTTCACAATCAAGACAAACCATAATGAGATATGTTTGTGTTCCTGCTTTGATTGCAGCTTCTAAAGAGCTGTATTCTTATGGGCTATCAATGGATGGGACAAGGTAGTATTGTAAAATATTAATTAAAATATTTTATTTTCTCACCCCTTTCAAAAAATTCTTCTCGTTTCTTCATAGCCACCATAAGACTTATCCCCTCAAACAGACTGGGCCACTTCAATGCAGAACAGTGCCCAGGTGCTTGGTTTTTAGGTAGGATAATATAAACACACATCCTACCTAAAACACACACATACACACGCACACACACACACACACACATGCAGCATATACAGATGCACACTAGCACACACCAAATAGGTTGTTGGGCCATTTCTATTGAGCCACTGTGACACTTGTCCCTCTATTTATTCAAAGTTCCCATGGGCAGGGAAATTTTGGGGGCCCACAGAGAAAGGAGGAAGTTGACAAGGTACCAAAATGTTACTTCGCCAAGATCTCTGGATTAGCTAATACCATGTGGGAGGAGCTACGATCAGACACTCAGACAAACGGGGGACCTCAGCAGAGGCAGCATGCACTCCTAGAACTGCAGTATTTTGGGTGGTAGCCAGCACCACGTGCAGCTATTGAGCATAAAACACATTTGATTCGAATGTCTTAGTGTAAGAAAAGTAAAACACTGTATCTCATTAATACTTATATTGATTGTAGGTTCAGATATTTTAGATAGTATTGTGGAAGTAATTCTACTACTACAATTTGTTTCATCTTCAGCCAGTAAGGTCAAGGTCAACATCCTTTGTAGGAGACCTGCCTGCTCTGGTCTTAGGTCCCCTTCCCAGGTGCCACCCCCCGGGGGAACCAGCTCACCCCTCTGAGCTTTCTCCACCCAGGGTGCCACTTGTAGGGACCTAGTTTTGCTCCTAGTTTCCCTGATCCAGGGGTGGATGAGGATGAATAAGAAAAAGACACTTAGTTTAACACACAGGCAGCCAAGGGGCTCTTGCCTCTAGGCAAAGGAGCCTCATACCTCTGGCTCATCCTGCTTTCATTCACCCAGCCGTGGGCACAAGCAATTAAAGTAATGTAAGATTCATCTGCCTCATGTTATCCATTAGTACATGCTCAGGTACATGATTTAATCTCAGCTGTGTTAGCCTCCCCTAGAACCTGCAGCATGGCATTAACCCTGTGAGAGGCCTTTCTCCTTTGTGCTCACAGAGGAGGTGAATTAGGTCTTAATCTTCCTTTCTGGTCTACCACAGTCCTTGATGTGATGTAATAAATGGCACTTTACTCCTGTGGTCACCACAAACACCCATAATTCCACTCTAGTCAGGGGAAACATCAAATTCTAGCGCAGGAACATTCTACAATGTGCTTAATGAGTCATCTTCAAACAATGTGAACATCATCAAAACTCAAGAGAGTCTGAAAAATTATCGCAGCAGAGAGGAACCCGGAGATGCAGGAAAACTAAATATGATGATGCCTGGAACTGGAGAAAGATGGGCAGAAACCAGGGAAATGTGAATACACTGTAGACTTCAGTTGACACATTGACGGTGTATCAATACCGACTGTTAATTATAACATGTATCACTGCTTAAGATGGGAAGAAGGGGGAACTGAGGTTGCTTGTGAGAGTTGTGGGAATCCTCTGCACTGCTACCTTTTTCCCACTGTAAATCTAAAACTCTTTTTTAAAAAAGTTTAGCTGGGTGTAGGGGTGCATGCCTGTGATTGAGGCTACTCAGGAAGCTGAGGCAGGAGGATTGCAAGTTTGAGGCCAACCTGGACAATGTAGTAAGATTCTGTCTCGAAATTAAAAGGACTAGGGATGTAGCTCAATGGTAGAGCCTTCGTCTACTAGCATGCAGGAGACTGGGGCTTAATTCTCATACAGCAGTCAATCAATCAATCTTTATTTATTTATTTAAAAAATTAGAAGCCAAATATTGCTAACATGCAGAAGGCAGATATACGTAGAGATTGGGCCAGAACTCATGAAGAAAGCTCTGAGGTAGTCAGCCAAGTCTGTGTGTGTAGACAGGATCTTACTACATAACCCAGGCTGGCCTCGAATTTGCAGCAATCCTTCTGCCTCAGCCTCATGAGTGCTGGGATTGCAGTCATGTGCCACCATACCCAACCAAGTCTTCCTTTTTGACCTGGGTGGTAATTACCCAGGTGCACATTTTAAAATAACTCATTAGCTTTTACATTTGTGAGGTTATTGCTGTAATTTTTTGTCACAATAAAGTAAAAATAAACAAGTCAAAATATTAACTTCACCTGTTCCTGTGTCTCCTTTTTAAAAAAATATAGCTATTAGGACATTTTAAATTATGTATGTGACTGGCATCCAGTTTTGTTGGAAAGCTTTGCCTTTTGCGTCAGGATATTGCTGCCTCCTGCCCTTGAGCCAACCTTTTCTTTTTTTTTCTTTTTAAGAGCAGAATATATTTATTGAGAGAAAGAAAGCTTCTGTCCAAGAGAGGGACAGAAGGGGGGCCCGAGTGGGTTCCCACCGACTGTCTTTTCCAGGGACTTTTATAGAGAAAAACCAGGAGGTGAGGCGGGTCCAAGGTAGGGGAGATGAACAAAACAATGGTCAGCCAATAAGATTACAGGTATAATTGTCCAGGTAAGACTGTGTGGACTGGGATCAAATGGGGAAGCGAGTCACATAGCAAGCAAGCGGGCGTGGATACAGATCAGGGGCTTTTCCTGTGGGGGTCGGGCTAGTGACTCTTCCTGGCTTTTTAGAAGGTGGTTGCTACTTATTTAGAATATTAATCCCTGATGTTTACACCGAGGGAAGTGAGTGGGTGTATTTGTATAGCACCCTTTGTCTTGAGGTCTGGCCCACCTTTTCTGCAGGATGCTCATGGAGTCACAAACAAGGCCCTGCTTTTGTTGTGTGACACCACCTGGTGGTAACAACCAGTCTCTAACTACGGAACCCTCCTGACCCCAAAGAACCCGCCAGATTGTAGTACAATGAATAGCAGATGTGGGTCAGTTTTCAAGAAAGCACAAAACCGACTTCCGGAGGCCCCAGGGAGGGCCAGCACTGAGCTGGAGACAGCGGTCCTGCCCGGACCTCTGCCTGCAAGAGGGGCTGTGTGGGCCCGGGTCCCTCGAGGGTGTCAGGGTGAGGTCTGGGGGCCACACGAGGACAGTGACAAATCGGGCCAGTCCCTGCTCTGCTTCTAAGCTGCCTGGAGCACTGGTCAGTGTTGGGATGAGGGATGAAGGGTGTGGAGGGAAAAAGTCAAAACCAGCTCAATACAAACCTAAGGTGACCAGCACATCCTCAACTGGCCAAGAAACCTAAAAACCTCCAGGCCAGGTTCTCTACTCGCAGGTGGGAGCCCAGTTTGGATGACTCCCAGGCATCAGCTTCCCCACCCTCTTCCCAACCTGTGCTCCCCAGCTTCTGTGTCTGTGGGGTCCAGGCAGCCATGGACCCCCAGGGACCCTGAGTACTGACCACTATTGGATTACACACTGCAGTGTCTCCCTGAGGCTGTGACTTAAGGCTGCCCTGTGGGAGGGCCTCTGGGACTAGCTGGGGACAGTAGCTACCAGCTCAGCTGGTAGAGAAATTGCCAGAGTATATTCACAACAGAAGTTACTGTTTTTCAGATCACAGTATCAATCACTGTGTGTTCAAGAAAGCTGAGCACATGCTAAAGCGGTTTCCTTGGCTCTGGCTGCTAAGAGGGCAAAGGAGAGATTGGTAGGAGCTATTTGGAGGGGGAGGTCATCTTGCTGTCCGGTTTCTTTTTTTTTTTTTTTTTTT
>PVLD010020760.1:0-33118 GCA_004027595.1 Dinomys branickii | reverse complement strand
TTTTATCTGAGAAATCATTGTGGGTATGTGGCTTATTTCTGCTTTAAGCTCTTTTATGGCCTGTTGGAGTTGTTTCATTTCGGATGCAATCGTTTCATAACTTGCAGGTATGTGATTTCCTGGTTCCCCTGTATCCTCACATTCAAAACTTGTTCTGGGTGGGGTTGAGTTTTGAGACTGAGTTTTGTTCCTCTGTTTTTCCATTTTTGGGTATCAGATTCAAAATGTGGAGCTATAAATTCCACAGACAGTTCAGCAGGCAAAGGTCTGCTGCAGAGGCTGCTCCAATGGTTAGTTCTCTTTGGGAGAATGTCCCTTAAGCTGTCTGCTGAGATTTCCACTTCTACTCCCTACCCCAAGACCTGGCCGGGCGAATAAACAGCTCGCCCCCCCAGGATTCTTGCAGATAGGCCACTCAGGTGTTCCTCCCTGGGTGGAGCTGCTTCCCCCCTCACAAAACCCGTTGGGGCGCCTAAGTAGATCTTCCCATCCGGGAGATCCCGCAGTCCTTAAAGCTGCTTTGATGTCTCTCGCTGGGCTGAGCTCCTTCCCGATTCAGGAAAAACCGGTTAGAGCGCGCACTTAACTCACCCTGTGATCGTGCAGACAGGAGTGCCGTTCAGGTGTTTTTCCCTGGATGGAGATTTTCCCCGACTCAGAAATCCCGCCGGCTGGTCGCTGTTGCTCCAGTTCGGGCAGCGCTGGCTGCGGGGGTGGGGTTCTGAGCGGGATCCTGGAGCGCTGCCCGGTTTGGCGCAGTTTGTCCCAATAGCGCGTTCTCTGTTGGGTTCAGGAGCTGAAGCCGTTCTTCCCTCCGCACTCGCTCTCTCGGCTGGTCGTCTTCTTCCCGGAAGTCCTCATTTCTGTCTTCATATTGCTATATTTCATTGTTTGGGTGGTAATCCTCTGGGAGGTTCTCTCTCTGCTGCCTAACCAGTCGCCATCTTCCCGGAAGTCCTGGTGGGTGTGTTTATTCTGAAAGTGACAGTTCCTGTCGGGAGACCCTTTCCTTCAGCTTTAGTTATTTCTTTGGGTTTTCGTAACTGCTCCCTTTCTCTGTCCCCTCAGCCCTGGCTCCTCAATTATGAGATGCTTCATTTCCTCTTATTGTTCTCTTTACTGCTGTCCATACATTTTAAACAATCCCTTTACTGAAGTCTCTTTAATTATCTTGAGTACAAATATTTTTTCTCGATTAAAAACTGATATGACCCCTCCTCTATCATTTTGTATTTTTTCCTTTATAGCACAAATTATAAACCATATTCAACTTTGAAAAACTTGTTCACTTATTTATCATCTGACTTCCTCAAACAGGAATTTCTGTGGCTTAGCATAGCACCTGACACCCAAATTAGTAACTACTGTAAGCCGTAGGTATGCTGAAAGTATTGTTTTAATGAATGGACACGTTCAAAAACATGTTGTTCAAAATTATTTCTAAGATCTATATACTGGGGGGGTGGGGATATAGCTCAGTGGAATAAGCACCTGCCTGGCAAGCGCAAGGTCCTGAATTCCCAGTACCACAAACAAAAAAAAAAAAAGAAAGAAAAAAGATCTGTACACTGCATACTGCAAAGTATTGTTGAAAAATTGATGAAGACACGAATGAAAAATATTATATCATGGTTTGAAAAATTAAGATTGTTTCAATAAATAGAGATAATATTCTTCAGAGAAATAGAAAATATAATTCTTGAATTTGTATGGAAATAAGTTAAAAATAGCAAAAATAATTCTAAGAGAAACAAAGTTGGAGGCATCACACTTGCTAACTTAAAATGATGTTTCAGAGCTATGGTAATCAAAATAATATAGTACTGGCACAAAAAACACAAAAAGTGAAATGGAAACTGGGATGGGGAAAGGAGAAAAGAAGGAAAGGAAAAGGAAAACTAAATAAATTATATATATATATATATATATGATAAGGTAGTTATACTACTAATATTTCTATTCATGAAAAGAAAGACTTGTGCTTTTATATAGTTTTATATTGTTTGATCAGCTTTTCATGCCTATATCTTGTCATCTGAGCACTGACTCTGAAGATGACAATACACAATGCATTAACCATTGTTACTCTCCTGCTATCTTGTTTTGAAATTTTATATCATTGTTTTCTTTTAAATAAAAAAGTAGTCCCAAAAAGTCATGCCAAAAAAGCCAGAAGACAAGAGAAGTGATACTTTAAAGCAATATTTTAAAAAAGCAATATGAATACAAACATCTATGATAAAAATATGTGCATATATAGTAGAAAAAGAATAGAGAGCTCAGATTTAAATCCAAGCACCTGAAGTCAATTAATATTTGAAAAAAATTAATGTTTGACAAAGTCACTAAGAAAGCACACTAGGGAAAGGGTAGTTTCTTCAAGAATGATGTTGGGAAAAATAGATTTCCAAGAGGAAAAGAATGAAATTGGATGTTTATCTTATATCATGCACAACAAATTTGAAATAGATAAAATCCAAATTTAGGGCTAGAATCTATTAAGAATTCCTAGAATCAAACAGTGAAAAAGTTCTTGAATATTGGCCTTGGCAATATTTTTTGGATAACTCACCAAAAGTTGAGGCTACAAAACAAAAAATAAATGAATGGTTGTCTTGGTTACATTTTTCTGGTTGCTGAGACAAAATATCCAACACCCAAAATAAGGGAAGGAAAGGTTTATTTAGTTTACAGTTTGTGAAGGTTTCAGCCTATACTTGGCTGGTTCAGAGGCAGAGTGGCACATGGCAGAGGGCAAACGTTCATGGCAGTAGAGCACAGCAAAAACAACCAGCAAAAGGAGGAAAGGCAGGCAAGCAGCCTCTTTCCTTCCCATACATTGTAAACTGCCTACTATCACCCCGGGGGCGGGGCATGTAGCACTCACAGAATTTCCATGCCCTCCTCTTCCACAGGCTAAGGATGTAAGCAAAGTAAGCACCCTAGCTTCCTGCTGTGTCACTTAGCCAAACCTCTAAACTCCCCAAATTGACACAATGTATCGACCATAACATTCCACCCCTTATCAACTAGGCAACCAGAAACATTTCTTTTTTTTTCCGGTATTGGGGATCAAACTCAGGACCTTGTGCTTGCCAGGCAAGCACTTACGCCACTGAGCTATACCCCCAGCCCTGGAAACATTTCTTTAAACCAGTTTCCAGATACAAATACATTATATTACATTAGAACCATAACATTTCCCCTGCTAAAAACTCATGTACATCCCTTTATGCAAAAGGCAATTACTCCATCTGCAAGAGTTGCCAAAGTTCACAGTTTTAGCATTGCTGAAAAGTCCAAGGCCCACGTCTCCTTCCAGATCTAAGGCAAACTTTTTAGTCACAAGCCCCCACACAAATGAAAAGTTAAACACTTCCAACATTCAGTGGCACAAAATAAACATTACCATTCCAAAAGGTACCAACAGGAGAATATAGAGCATTGGGACCAAAGCAAGTCCAAAATCCAGCAGGGCTAACACTGTGTCCTGTAATTCCACATCCAGCATCTGAAGCAACTTGTGGCACATTGTGAGCTCCAAAGGCCTGCTTTACTCCCTCCTTGCAGCTTTCCTCAGTCCTGGCTTTTCTAAACTACTGAGGTCTCCAGTGCACCTTTTGCTTCACACTCACAGCTTTACATATTGCCCTCTCAGGGGCACACTGCCTGGCCTCCCAGGCCTTCTGAAATCTGGGTGGAAGCCTCTTTAACTTCAGAACTCTTGCATTTTCCATGCACCTAAAGCCAGGGCCGCACGGATGATGTCAAGTTCTGCTGCCACCTGGAGCAGTAGCCAAACTTTCCTCTCTCTTGGCCATAGGGGTCGAGTACCTGGATTGCTGGGCACACTGAATCCAGTGCTGAGGAACACATTCTCTACGCTGCCTCCATTCTGGAGCCTGATGCAGCCACTGCCACCATTCTGGAACATGGCGCTCTTTGGCTTCCTTCTCAAGGCAGGTCTCTCACCTTTACAGTTTTCAGGCTGCAAAAGGTGGAGACTTTCTGCTTCTTGTGATGCCCTCACACCATCTTCCATTCTCTTGTTCCTTCATAGCAGTAGAGATCTCCTCAGGCTTATCTTTGCAGTCCAGAGCTTGACTGGAGCCTCCTTTGTGGCTAAACTCACATTTTAAATCAGCCTGCTGGGCTTTTTGTTCTTGATTCTCAACATAGATATGGCTAAAAGCCCCCAACAATAGCCACGCCACTTCTCCAACATTCGACTGCCTTGAAATTTTTTTTGCCAGATTAATCAGTTTGCTACCACCTTTAATCTCAGTATTAGGCAAAGTCTCTGGACATTAGCAAAATGCGGACAAACTTTCTGCCAAGCCATAACATACATCATCTGGAGTCCAACAGCCTATGTGTTCCTTCCCAGCAGAATCCTCCCAAACCTGGTCTTTACTGGCAGGATTTCTATCAGCCTTCTGGTCTTCTGAGCTCTGACGAGAATCTCACAGACAGAACAGCCAAACGTGTTCTAACGCATCTCTTTCAGGTAACATCTCTGAACCTTTCCAAACTCTTCCCATAAGCCATTTCCAAAGGCTCTTGAACCACATGGTCAGGTATAGTAACAGCAACAGCCCCACTCCCGGTACCAAATTCTATCTTGGTTTCTTTTTTCTGGTTGTTGAGACAAAATACCCAATGCCCAAAATGAAGGAAGGAAAGGTTTATTTAGCTAACAGTTTGTGGTGATTTCTGCCCATACTTGGCTGGCTCAGAGGCAGAATGCACATGGCAGAGGGCAAACGTTCATGGCAGTAGAGCACAGCAAAAACAACCAGCAAAAGGGAGAAAAGGCAGGCAAGCAGCCTCTTTCCTTACATTGTAAATTGCCTACCCCCACCCAGGGGGTGTGTAGCTCTCACACAAAGTCCGTGCCCTCCTCTTCCACAGGCTCAGGATGTAAACAAAGTAAGCACCCTAGCTTACTGCTGAGACACTGAGCCAAAACTCTAGACTCCCCAAGTTGACACAATGTATCAACCACAACAATGGTACTGTTGCCAAACAATAAAGTCTTATACACAGCAAAGAAAACTGTCAGTGAAATAGAATAGCTACAGATTGGGAAAAATATTTGTAAGCACATATCTGATGAGTTTAGTACCAAAATTTAGAAATAGCTCATATGTCAATAGTAGAAAAACAAATAACTTGATTAGAAATTCAGCAACAGATGTGAATAGACATATCTCCAAAGAAGACCTAAAATTACTAGCAGGTGTATGAAAAGGTGTTTAACATTAATCATGAAGGAAATGCAAAGTTAAAGCCACTATAAAATACCATCCACAACTGTTAAGATGGTTATTATAAAAGAAAAATCCATAGATAAAAACGGTGGGAAGAATGCAAAGAAGTGGAAACTTTTATATCTTATTGTTAAAGATGTAGACTGCATAGTGATTATGAAAAATAGTATGGAGGTTTCTAAAGAAAGTAAAAACAGAAATACCATGTGACTCAATAATTCCTATTCTAAACATACACCCCAAAGAAATGAAGTGATTGTCTGGTAAATATATATGTGTTACTATATGCATTGCATTATCAATCACAGTAATCAAGATATAAAATTAAGTTAGTTTTTTTCTACACCAATGGATGAGTAGAAACTGTGGCATATATAGCCTGGAAGACAGTATGTTAAGGGAAACAAATCAGACATAAAAGGAAAAATAAATGTGCAAGTTAAAAAATTAAAACATACAAAGATAGAGCAAAAGAGTGGTTGTCAGTGGGCAGACGGTAGGGAAGGGAGGGAATGGGGAGATGTAGATCAGAGGATACCAAGTAATACATTAGTAAGGTGAACGAGGGTAGAGATCTATTTCCCAACACAAGGACCATAGGATTCATACTAAAAGAGCAGATTTTAGCTGCTTTTGTCACAAAACTTCAAAATTTGGTAACTATGTGAAATGGTAGATGTTAATTTATTTCATTATAGTAATGTTTTTACTGTCTGTACATACCCCATAACTTCATGCCATATATCTTAAATAAACACAAGAAAATTTATTCACAAATTAAGATTTTTTTTGCTTATGTAGTGGATTAATAACTGGTGATCAATTTATAACTCCCAGCTGAACTGAGTAAGCGTGGTGCTTGCTGGGTGTGGGAGGCCCACCTGGGGATTGTTGTGAACAGCATAAGAAACAGAACTGGAGAAGGAGAAGTAGGCTGTTGGGAGTTGAGAAAGGCTGTTGGAGCTGGTAGAAGCTGTTGATTGTTTTGGAGGAGCTCGTCATGCTGGCTTTCCTGATGAACTTGACTGTTTTCATCCTCTGAGGAGCTCAGGGCCTCGTTGGCACTGAGAATGGCTTTGGTTCACTTTGGGAGAGCTCTGGTCCTCATTCTGAGCTTTGTTTCCTAGCTCCGAAGGGGAAGATGGTGTGCTGCTGGTCTCCAGGAGAAGCTTGCTGCATTGGCTTCCCTGATGGGAACTTGGCCATCCTGGTCATCTGAGGAGCTCGGGAACTCACTGTTGCTGAGGATGGCTGTGGTATCTTTTGGGGGAGTTTTGGTTCTTCTGAGCATCGCTTCCTGGCTCCAGTGCAGATCCCTCAACCTGCTAGCACAGATCCTTCATCCAGCTGGCACAGACTTTCTAGATTCCACCACTGACCTTTGGGCTTTCCCAGCACAGATCCGTGAAACAGGCCTGCATGAGATGTTGTCATGGGCTCTGGGCCTCCAGTTGAACTCATAGGAGGTGTTGTTATGGTTTCTAGGGATTCAGCTGACTCATGTAGGACATTGTCATGGGATCCAGGCCCTCAGCTGGATTCCTTGGTCTTAGTGTGTGGACAGATTTCCTGCACTCTTTTGTATATTGTTCTTTGGGTGACTCATAAATAATCATATAAAGTATGTGTTCTGTATTATATATTGTTTCCCTTGCAAAATAAGCCCCAAACCAACACAGCTTGGGATATAGTATAGTGGCTGAGTGCTTGCTCAGCATATGTGAAGCCATGGTGCAAGAGAATTGTTTCACCAGGAGAATAACCCTATAGAACTTTTAGGAATATCTACCTAAAGGAAAATTTTAATACACTTCTACTACAGTATGGATTCCATAGGCTAGTAGCTAATGCTTACTATACTGTTTCTATGGTAAAATGTACCCCAGATCAATCTATCTTCTATTAGTTTGTAAGCTTCTTGAAGTCAGGGACCAGGTCTAACTTGTCCATGGTTATATGTCCCAAAGCTTTGTACACTGCCTGCTAGACAGCCAAGGTCTCTGTATTATGTTACAAACTGGTGACTTAGAGATATATTAAAGTATGATCTCTTTCTTTGAGGGGCCATAGTTTGACTGAAGAGGTTGACATACAAAAACCATGATACAAGGTAGCACATGATAGAAGGGAGGCCATGGGAAAAGTGCTTTCAGGATCACAGAGAAAAGGAAAGGCCAAGGAAATCCCAACAGGTGATCTGGCTAGAGAGTGAAGGGGTGATAGTCTACATTCTTCTTGTGAAGCTTCTTAATCAGAAACATAAGTTTGAAACTGTGGATACTTAAGGGAACCTTTGTAAAACAATCCACTTAGAAGTGGATTATTAAGCACATGTGCAAAGCCTTTCTATTTCTTAATGCTGGTTTTATGTCTTCCTTCTTTTCTTTTATTCAGAAAAAAGTGAAGGAATTAAAGAATTTTGAATCTGAATTTTCTGTTAGCCATGTTCAGAAGATAATAAAATTTGTTAAAAAGATGATAAAATCTGGTAATTGAAGAGTGCTCTTTTTGAGCATTGTGAAATTTTGGTGTAATTGACTGCAAGGGGAAAAAATACAGGAAAATGAAAGAGAAAAGAATTGTTATATTCCCCACCAGAGGGAGACAATTTTTTTCTTTTTGCTTTTCAAAACCTAAATTCTGATTAACACAGATTTAAAGGGTATAATACATGGTGTACTAGGCCTGATTAATAACCGGGGAAAAACAAAAAAACTTACAATCTAATTTGTTTACTTTGTCTTTTAATTTCAAATTATTTTCAAGATCTAAATTCTCTTCTGCCAGCACAGTAAATGCTACTTAACATGCATGGAACTTTAGGAGCCACTTGCTATTTGAGTGTCGACTTTATCTCTGATTATATTAGTATGAGTTCAGAAAGAACACTGATAGTATGACAACATGGAATGACTTCACATTAATTATTTTCTGTAGTAACACATTTACAAATCAACCTTAAACTAATAGAGACAAGGGGCGTGGTAGTGGTGGTGAAGAAGGTAACAATATCTTTTCCCATTGGCAACAATGTAGATATTGGAATAAGCTGAAACCCAATCAGCCAACCTCCAATAAGCTGCACCTCCTTAAAAAATTAAAAAAGAATTTGGCTTACAGAAGTTACTAATTTAGGAAACAATGATACATGAGCAGTCATTCCCTTCTATGACATAGATATGCCTAGGATAATTAAACATTTCATCAAAAATGTAGAAAATTGTCCAGAGATTCATAGTGTAAGACCTACTGTACTTTTAAAAAGTCCAATTTCATGCCCAATTTAATAGATACAGTGTTAGAGCTACATGTCCAGTGCAATTACTTGGACATTTCCTTCTTCTCAACAGTTCTTTCTGGAAACTAGCTCAGATCTGACTTTGTGTAAATGCTTTTTAAATTAGTCCGAATCATTTTACAAATCCAATTAGTGCACAGTCAGATCTTCTCAGCTCACTCCATTTGACACAGGGTGCCGCCGAAGTAACCTCACTGCTTGTTGTGGCTCCTAGTTACTTCTCTCCGTTGTTTCCAAAATATGTGCAACTAAAATGAGGAACAAGTCTCAAAAGCTCACATTTAAATGTGGGATAATACAGAGGCATCAGGTAAAGGATTTGTCTGGTTAGGAGCAAGCACGGGTTTCTCATCCTCTTTCAGTGAAGGTAAATGGATATTCTGGGAAAGCACCGACTGTCATTTAACTTTCACCTGCCTGAGGAATCATTTAATCAGCAAACGCACTTAATAATTTTGCTTTTCTGTTTGTCAAGATCTCAATACTTTTTTCAATATGAGATCTGCTACAGTACTTTACATGACACTTTATAATTAGTGGTACTTGAGAATTTGGCAGTTTTAAAAATTCATACAACATTCTTAGTTACAATTTATAAATGATTTTAAAGTATAATTAACATTCATCTTACAAGTTATATGCAAACAAATATGCAAATTTAGAGATAAATATGCAAACATATAAAATGTTTTTGAATTAAGTAGTCCTTAACATTTTTAATGAAATCAATATTTTATTCATATTTTGCACACAATTTTGAGTACTTACTGATTGGGGGGGCCCACCGCATATAGGTTTTTGCTTATTGCAACCTCTAACTACCAGCAACAGGAGGGAAATGAGATAAGTTTCTTCTTTTTGATGAAGGCTGAAAAAAACGCTTTAGCAGACAAATCTAAGGTGCTGTAATTAGATTTGATTAATTAATATGGCCTTTTTGCTTCCTGAACTCTTACACTTACCTCTTTGTAACACAAAACCCATTTGGATCTCAGGAATAAAAAGTTGAGGGCATGAACAAAATGCTCTCACCTTATTAAGCTGATAGCTAATATGGGTTAATAAATTGCATTGGTAGCTATGGATTTTTAACAGTGTAAAATCTGAAAGGAGAAGAATGTAAGGTTCAGTACAAATAACAAAAGATTATTGGGAAAATGTATCTTAGAGAAGCTATTAGGCAAGATTATATTTTCAAATTTTAATTATTACTATTTACAAAAACCACTCATCTTTTAAGGCTCAGTTCCTCCTCTGCAAAGCATATGCCTTACAGTTGAGTCTTTCTTCTCTGAATTAGTTTTGCATTATAGATTAATCAGGTAAAATTTTTATGTGCCTGTTATGGGTAACGACAACACGTAATGCTATGGCTGCAAACTAGCATCATACAATTTAGCTCTAAAGCATTCTATAATTTTTACAGGTATTCTTTATTTTTACTTTTAAACAATAAACCTCCTGAGGGATAAGATCATCACTTGTAGAAAGGACAGTGAGAAGGACTTATTTCGAGGGGCATTTCTGGTGAATTAGTACTGTAGTTGCTCACTGGAATTCTGTATAAAGAATGATTCTGAGATTGTGTGGCACTAGTATTATTGCCAAATCTGACATCCTTGTGTCATCTTTGCTCAATGTAGAATCTCTTTTTTTTAGAAAGAAGATTTATTTTATTAGAGAGAAAAAGCTTTATGATCCACTTAACTTCTCTCTTTTCTTAATTGCTAGAAACTCAGTGGAAATTTTTGGTAGGAGTTTTTTCTCTCAGTTATTTGATTTTTTTCTTTTATTTTGTGTGACTATGTTAATATTATGTAGTATTTTATTTATTTTTCTTTACTGTGAATCGAACTCAGGACCTTGCACTTGCCAGGCAGGTGCTTGTGCCACTGAGCTATATCCCCAGCCCTGTAGTATGTTTTTGACAGCTAGTTGCTTTAAATCTTTTTGAAAGAAACAGATTATTACATATACTTCTTTCTATAAACTTTCTGGTGCCTTACCTATGTTCAGGGCCTAAAGGAGGCATAAAGTAAATGCACTTTGATGGCGTGGAGAACCCTGGACTTGTTGTACAGAGGTCTTATAGGGCAGGTGCAGAGTGATGCATGCATGAGTGAGCGAAGGAATGAATGAGTTCAGAAGGAATCCAAGCTATGAGAAAGACCGCGATGGGATGCGATTTATGAAGAAAGCATCGAACAGGAGGTGAATCTTGGCTGATGTCTTTACAAAGGCAGAGAATGATGATTGGAAGAGGAGAAAATGGCTCGGAGACAGTATAAAGGGTTAACAAGGAGAATTCAAGATGAGAGGAGTCCTAGAATAGTAATATTTACCTCCTCAGCTTGGGCCTATTTGCTTGTGTGGAATACAAGATTTCAGGATCCGGAATTAAAAAAAACGTCCATAGGGCCCATTAGTATGGCCCTGCACAGAGATCACAGGGTGCTTTGAGGATGTTTGGTGATGAAGGTGATGCGGTTACCTACGCTTCCTTTAAACTAAATAAATAAGAGATACAGAATGTGACTACTTGAACTTGCTGATTTAGGATAAAATAATTCATTTAGATGCATCACAAATTAACCTTCCCTCACAGAATCAGAGTAAGCAATTGAAATTCCGTCTTGCAGCGAGCTGCTCCATACTGTCTGTGGAGAGGCTGGTTTGGTTTATTTGCTGCTATACGATAGTGTTAGGTAAACAACACACAGCCATATCTACGTGCATTTGGGTAGGCTTCAACACTTTTATTATGCAACTTAAAAATTAAAAAGCCAAAACTGCTGCACTTAGCAGAACAGCTCAATTCTAATTCAGTGTGAAACAAACCCCTACCATCTTCTTGTCAAGTGACCCTGGCCTTTGAAGAGCACTCTTGCACCATCAGTCGGTTCCATGTGTCTTTCATTCTTTCTATAGTGTGGGTTTTTTCCCCCTTCAATGTTTTGTTTCTCTGGGCTGAATTTCATCTCAGTTGATTGCCCAATTCACTTTTCATTCAGTCATAATTGTTTTTTGAATTGTCTCAAATTCTCAAATGGATTATGACAATTTGAAAATTAACAATGGTGCTTTAATTGCATAGGGCTGTGTGATCCACAAAACCCTGTTGGCTTATGTTTCCTCCCCTCTCCACCTGTAATTTTTTTTTAACCAAATGTGAGAAGGTAGCAACATACATGCACATAAAACACATGTGGTTGTGACTTACAAATATGCCTGACTTCCTAATATTTGAGAGTCAACCACAGATACCTGTAAAACCATTTTAATAGAGAAATGATTTTTAACATTCCACTGGGCTTTCTTCATTTCAAATTCAGTTTCTTTCTTTTGTAGAAGCGCGAGCCTATACAAGCAAAACTACATTTTCTGCAGTGTGTGTGGAAATTAAGTTCCAGGAAAATAATCATTATTCTTTAATTATCTAACTTTGGCTGGGCTCTCAGTGCAACTTGCCAATCCTCTCCCTTATCCCTGGTCGCCTCCCTCTATGGCTCCTCTTGACACAGCTGTTTGAAACCTTTAAACTCACGCCTTCATTCTCATGTCTCTCATTCTGAGCCTTCAACTTGATTCATAAGTAGCAAAAAAGATGGCAGCTCTGAGGCTTCTCTTCGGACTTCCCTCCCTTCTACTCTGCTGATAGGAAACACAACATCTTTTCATGCTCCTCAGTCTGGAAGGAAGGGGGTTTTCCCTTCATTTCAATACTAACTTTTCAAGTTCATTGAATTCTGTCTTCCCTGGCCTTTCTCCAGATGTAGATTTCTTTCTTTACAATTTTGATTAGTGTATATTTGCCATATAGAATGATCTCATCCATCATAGGCAATTTGTACCTCTACATAGTATGCCCTAGTTCTTCTTTGTTCCTACTTCCTTCCCTTCCCTTCAACTCCTTTCCCTTCCCATTTACAAAAGCTTCGTTCCCATTTTTCCTCTTGTCTCGTTAAAAATCCTTTTTCTCGTCCTTCCCTTTCCCCTCCCCCTCCCAGTTCCTTGTCCCATTTGAAAGTGATCTTCCTACTTTTGGATGTCTATCCTCTGCTTTGCACCTTATTGTAGATTTTTTTCTTCCCCTCATCTTGGGTTCTCCTCAGTCTACTGGCACCAAGTGTGGTCACCATTTCCTTGGCACCCTCCCACCCCTTGTTTTACTTACCATCTGCCCTTCGTGGGCAGTCAGATTTCTCTTTTCCTGGGTCTCGCTTCTCCTGCTCACTGTGCTTGCGGAGTTAGTAAAAGAGCACACCTCTGCCACTTAATTACCTTGGCATTGTTGCCCTTACTCCCCTTTCTAACTTTTCGTCTCTGCCCTTTACTTCCTAGTTCTTTATGTTGTCTTTAGAAAGCTGTTACTCAGCACTTAGTTTTTGATGTTGAGGGTAGCTTTCATGTAATCCTTACTTAAACTAGGTTGCAGGATGACTTATTAGGTTAATACTTGACCCTTTCTGCCAGGGAATGGGAACTCGTAGTTCTTCTAAACTACAAAGCTTCTTGTTTTGTAGCAACTTCCTCTATCACCACAAAAGTACTCTTTCTATTTCCTCAGCTCTCACTCATTTCTCAGTTCACTTTAGTTGGTCACCCTAAGATTACCAACATGTCTTTATTGCTAGATCCAGTAACCCATGTCCAGTTTTTAACCCATGTCCAGTTTTAAACATCATCTCATCCTTTGACTATTTCCAATTTTTGTTGTTTCCTTGCCATTGGCTTCCAGAACACCAATCAATATGCTTATCTTTACTGATTACCTGAAGCTCTGATTCTTGGTACAAAGGGAGTAACACATGGCCCCCAAAGACATTACAACATCATGAAAACATAGACCAGTAAAATTCAGGATATAAAATCTACAGATGGAAAATCAACCTGTGCTTGAAGGGTCATGAAGAGCTTATTTATAAGATGAGGCTTGAAGGATGACCTTAAACTAGTTGGGATGGGGCCTAGGGTGAGAGTTCAGGGAGAAGAACCAAGGATAACCAAGATAAAAGAGAGAGACGTAAGTGTACATACAAATTCAGGAAGTTCACTGTGACAGGGGAAAAGGATTAATGTGTATACTGTAAGAAATGGGTCTGAGCAGGTAGGCAAGGGTGAGGTCATGGAAGGCTACATGTGCCATTTGAAAGACTCTGTAAATGAGGATGACAAGCAACTACTGAAAGCTATTTCACAGAGGAATGACATCATCACAGTCATAATTTAAAGATGTCACTCTGGTCATGGAATACATAATGGATTGGGTAATGGAGACAGATGAAATAGTTAAAAGGCTGCTAAGGAATCTAGCCTAACCCTAACCCTAACCCTAACCCTAACCCTAACCCTAACCCTAACCCTAATCCTGGCCTGGTTCATAGAATGGAAGTGAGAGTAGAATGAGGAGCAAACAAGGAAAATATTCTAGTGATATAAAATAAAAACAATAGAAAAACTTTCATAGTTTAGTGTACTTCTCCCTTCACTGTCTTCGGTGTCTTGTTACCTCACTGTAACATTCTTACCTAGAATATCGTAGCAATTCTCACATGTTATTTTATATTTTATTATGGTGTTTGGACTTGTACTAGGACCCTATTTGATTAATCTCTTGTTGCTCAGCTCGATGTGCTGTGGATAGCATGCAATAAATTCTGCCAGAGGGACTCACTTTCCCTGTGTTAGATGTCAGTTTCTAGTATTCACCTCTGCCAGATTATCACTCCAACTCCTGCCATCTTTGCATACATATACAGAACAGAAATGCTTCATGGTTTGAATCTTTTTTTCAAAAGTTACAAATCAGACTTGATTCTTACCTGTAAACCCTTTATAAATATTTGTGTTTATTTATTTTTGGTACTAAATATTGAACTTAAGGCCTTGCTTATGCTAGGAAATGCTCCACCACTGAGCTATATCTCTTGCCCAATTTTTATTTTTATGATATGAAGGTCAATACTCTCTCGCTTTCTTTCAACTTTCTATAGCTGCTGTGCAAATAAACACAGACTGAGAAGCTTAAAACAATATACAATTATTATATTAGTTTCTGTAAATGAAAAGTTCAGGCAGGTTTGACTAGATTCAATGCTTAGGGTTTTGCAAAGCCCAAATCAAGATGTCAGCCAAGATGGGCTCTTGTGTTTGAGCTCTTGGAATCCACTTTTAACCCTGTTTTGTTGTTCATTTCCTTGACATTGTAAGATTGAGTTCCTTCTTTCTTTTTTTGCTGGCTCTCAAATCGGGGCTGCTGTTAGCTATTATAGGTCACTGGAATTCTTTTTCATATGATCTCTTCAGTCCTCAAATGAGCAATAACGAATCAAGTTCTTTTCATGTTTTGAATCTCTGTGATTTCCCCTTATGGCCCTGCTCTCATATTTTTAGGATCCATGTGATTAGATTATGCTCACTGGGGTAATATGAGATTATCTTTCTACATTAAGGTCCACTGACTTAGTAAACTTAATTACCTCTGCAAACTTTCTTCTGCTATATAATGCAGCATATCCATAGGTATGCCATTTCACCATCATCACAGTCAGGAAATTAGGGAGGAATATCTAAAAAATCCTCCTGTATACTTATTTTAAATTGAAAGAATAATCTAATGCATTAGAAACCCCTGAAATGTCATACTGTAAACTAGTGGCATTAATTAATGGTAATTTTTTTCTGGTTAGATGTTCTGTCCATTTTGTCTTTTATCATTGGTTACCTGATGAAGTTTCAGATTTTTTTAAAGCTTTTCTACCCTTCTATCTGAAACTATTGTACTGGCTAGGGAAAGTATCATTCTTTGGTCACCAAGATAACATCCCAATGATGAAAAATACACATACATGATTTTTTGATAGAATCATTTATAGAGAAAGGTTTTTAGCTATGAGAAAAGGGTAGCAGGCAGTGGAAACCTGTTTTAATAATACCAAATACTTATGGTTTTGTTATTCTGAAGAATGGAGAATCATGTCCTTAAATTTTGGATAATCAAAAATTCTCTGATTGTCCCGATTTTTAGATATGGCTTTTTATTTATTCAATATATACTTAACAACCCTCTAGCAGGCTCTCAGTCACTATTTTATGCACCAGAATAAGGTGGTAGATAGAGATTTCAGGTTCTTATTTTCTTGGAACTTTTTATCACTTTGAACTTTGCCAACAAACAAGTAAAATGGTGAGATGGAGGAGAGATAGGGGCTGGTGATCTCTTCTCATATGGGCCATATCTCTCGCACATGCTCAGAGAGTTTCCCACACCAATTCTCTTTTTAAAGGAAGCCTTGTGTCTGGAAGGCTCTGGAGAGACTCCGAAAGGGAGATGGCCTTGACCAGTTTGACTCAGTAGGGGTGGAGGCTCACAGAGGTAAAGAGTGTTGGAAAAATATTCTGACTAAACATAGGAGGGTTCTTCCAAAGCTTTTGAATAAGAAAAAAAGGGAGAAATCATACACACACATGGATACACACAAAATAATCTACAATGTAAGGTTTCACAGATAACTTTCAAAATTCAACTGAGGAAGTTCAGGTTTGTTTTACACAATTTGGGGGACCATCTAGTGACAGAGTCAACGTTAAATGGTTCTTTGTTTTTAGATTATCATCTTGGTCTGTGTAACCGAGACCCCTGATGAGTTCCGAAAGAATATCAAGGTGTGAATACAAATTGCCAATCTTGTGAAGTCAGTTTGACAATCAAATAAAGCAAATTCCTGACTTGTCTTTCTTTCGTACAATGCACAGCAGACCAGTGCTGTTGAGCTTGTTTGAGAATAAAGATGAGGAAATTGTCAGCCATTAGGTGCAATGCCAGCAAATGGAAACAATGTTCGAGAGGCCATTTATTACCAATTTCAGTTCCGCTTTACTTGTGGATAGAAACATATTATGAGTGTTTCTCCAGTTCTTATTCTTTTAAGGGAAAAAAAAAATCAGAAACAAGGATATCCACAACACCTAATGTAAGAAAGCACTTGCTGCATAAGTGTTCTGAAAAAAAAAAAAAAAAGGAACAGACAAATGTAGATTTGTGAAGCTAGGAATCTTTCTGACAACTGGGAAAAAGGGTGGCCCCACAGCTAAAAAGCAGCACAGTTCTTGGTGAGAATTTGACCCTGATTCCATATTAACTTAGAGGTGATAAGCACAACTAGGAGATGAGATTTCATGCAAGAAGATGTGGTTCTGGGGCTACCCAAGGCTAACCAAGAGCAGATGAGAGCAGTGAATACATGACTCTATGGGCTGATGCTAATGACTGATGTCTCTGGGGAGGCAAGTGTGTTTTTTGTTTTTTGGTGTTTTTTTTTTGTTTGTTTTTTTTGTTTTTTTGCGGTACTGGGGATCGAACTCAGGACCCTGTGCTTGCTAGGCAGGCGCTTATTCCACTGAGCTATATCGCCAGCCCCATGCAAGTGTGTTTTTTGAGTCATCCCAATTTCTTGGAATCTTAGCCTCTTTTTAACTGGATTATTAACCCTTTGTTCCCTAAAACTGTCTGACTCCCTGTGCCTTTGTTGTGTGAAACTCCCAGTGTGTCATCCGCTCTGACTCTGGTCCCTCTTTCACAAGATGTGCCCCCCATGGGCCTTTATCTTGCTCTTTCCATGACAGAGATGACCAGCTGCAGCATTAGAACTGGAAGCATGGTTTTCCAGCTAACTTTTGCAAATTCGAAAGCAGAGAACGAAATGAATCCATCACGTAGGCGCTGGGATGTTAGTTCTTTTGAGAGATGAAGTTAGAGCTTGATATTCTTACTGTGTGGTGTTACCCACCTTTCTCCTGTCCTTACTTTATCAATATCCTTACGAACATATGGCTCACATGTAATTTTACAGACATGTTGAACTTGTTATTTCCTAAAAAGAAGGTAGCATAATGTGGACTATTTAGCCTCACATTATTATCTTTTTTTTTTTTTGCAAAATTTTCTTCCTTCCTTCCTTTCTTTCTTCTTTCCCTCCTTCCAGCTTATTGAGCCATTAGCAGAAATACTGCTGTGGGTTAAATCGGTCAGGTCTGACCACATAGGATAACTGATGCACACATGTTTGCTTCCTTTATATACATACACATGCACACACACAAACACATTGCTATAAGCAAGTTAAAAAAGGATTTTTTTTTTCTCAAGAGCATGGTAAAATATTTGCATGAGCTATCACCTCACTTTTATGAAATTTGACAATTTACTCATGAATCTCATTTTCCTCTTTAATCTGTTCTTGAGATGTCCCCAGAAGTTCTAAGATGGTCTTTGTGATACATCTTACACTCATGCCAAATCTTTTATTGGCATCATAAGAATATTACTCCTGTAAAAATGCCTGGATCAGGCCCCGGACACACAAAGCAGACAAGAAGCTTTCTAAAAGTACCAGAGAATAAGAAGTGTCAAATAAGTGTCCACCACAAAATCAAACATCCCTGAGATGCATTAGCTGCCATAAACAGAGGACACTTGGCAGTGTGTTGTTTGACATGAATTTACAATGCAGTTTGCCAAGTTGGTTTTTTTCTTTTTCTTTTTGTATAAAATGCCAGTGAGAGAGAAAAAAAAAAGAAGAGGCTAGTGGTCTTATTATTATATAATTATATAAAATTGTCTAATACGGATAGGGCATCTGATATTCAAGAAATGTATAGTGCACAAAGGCAGAAACTCAGTAAGGGAATCAGTACCTCTCCCATCTCGTAAGTGATGATATACAGAAAGTCTGCCCTCAGATTTAAGGCTACTTCCTGGAGTCAGTAACCACTGTGGACTTCTATGTATATTAGTATCAGCATTTCTGAGGGAAATTTAATCTAGTGCACTGTAAACATTTTTCTTCTGGGAATATGTCTTGTAAACTAGGGAATTAAAACTGTCTAAAACATATTAATTCAATATCTTTGATTGGATTCTTTAAAAAACGGTTTAAAATCAATGTCCTTTTATTCCTGTCCTAACATTTACTTCATTTGCATACGACTAAGTCTGTTTCTTTTTGGTAAATTTAATTTGCTAGTTTGGCCCCCAAAGCAGAAAGAATGGCCTCCTCTGAGATTGGGTTGTCGACTCCAGCAAGTAGCACCACAAGTAAATTCGATCTATACTGTGCAGACTTTTCCGATGTGATCACTGACATTTGGCCTGATGAAGTGAGCCTTGGGAACTGGAAAAACACAGCCACGCTACTGTTCTGACTTGCAAAATGTCTTATAATCTGTCTTTATCTTTCATGCCTGCAGTGGTCTGGATAAATTAGACCAAATTGGGCCTACCACTGTTCCTGGCTATATTCATACAGCTCTTTTCAGAAGCGAATGAGAGCTGTGTGTGCACATCCAAGGGCACAATTTGGCCCCTTTTGTCTCTGCGGAAACAGTTGTTTCAGTTGAGATGATTATTCTTGAGTGACTGTTTTATAAGCAGTGGTTTTGCCCTGTTTAAATCTCTTTCCCCTTTATTCTTCATAGTCAAGGCATTTATGCACATGGAAATGTGTAACTCAAAAATCTTCAGTTTCTGGAAATATAAAAATCTCCCCAATAAAACCTGTGAATGTTGCAAATGAACTGGGAAAGAGGTAAAGTAAGTCATATAAATGGTGGCAAAAACAGAAGTAACACCGAAAAAAGTGTTAACACTCATTAATGGTAATACTCTGATTAATGTTTCCACTGCACATAGATCCTTGGCCTTTCAAAAGGTAGATCTATCTTTAAAAATACTTTCAGTAAAAATCCAGATCACCCAATACAATTCTTCACTGAGATGCAGAAAAACTGAAATTAACCCTTGTGTAACTCCTTCTTACCTCTCAGAAATTATTACATAAATCTCACCATTTGCCCAAGGCCAAACTTCTTGAAATAGAAAAGAACCAGTGTGATAGAGAAAATTTTCTTTTCTTTTTACTGGAAATGGAAACATGGGCTCATCCTTGAATTTCTTTCTAGAAAATAATACATATAAGCAGGGCCTTAAGGTTTTGGAAGGGACTTGCATAAATCACTGTTGTGATATAAATTATGGGAAAGGTACTCTAGAATCTCTTGACTTTTTGAGACATTTACAAGGGTTAGCTCATTTCCTTTATGCTTTGAGCAAATCTCCTTATTTATAGTTTCTATTGCCTTTTCTCTGAAGATGACTAATTTAAGAATGTGTTTAGTTATGCATTGCAACAGGGGCTTTCAAAAGGTTATAATGATATGCATTATACATGCCAATTTATTAATAACTGCAAATGAAATATTTTCATCTTTGCAGAGTCAGTAATCCTTTATATAGTAATTTATGCAAAAATAGTCTTACCGAGTTTTTTAGTGGTTGGAAAATTGTCTAAAATAGCAGACTTTTTTTACTACCTGCCAATGTGAACAGATTCCAAGTATTTGAGACCCATCGTATCTCAGCTTGAAACATTTTGAATACCAACTCCAAAAACTCGACATTAATAAAACATTAAAGTTCCAACTTAAGCCCATAAAAGTCAAGAAATGTAGAGTTAAGGTCAACCCGGCTCTCTTAACTCTGTCCTCCTGCATGTATGCATGGGTGATGGGACAGCAGTGCGGGCTGTGGCTTAAGTCAGTCTTCCTGCATAATCAGAAAATGTAATTGAATTAGTGTATAAAGTATTTACATAGCCTGCAGTGGAGAGCCCCACGCACTATATTATCCACACCCCCCCTCAGGACCCTCATTTTAACTCCTCCTTGCAGTGTTCCTGCGAGGCTTCCTCAAACATTCAGAAATTGGACTTGCAAATACAATTTCCCTTCTTTTATGAGGCTTCAAGATGAGTGATGCACACTCGGCTTTCCTAGTTGCCTTTCAGCTCCCAGCCAGACAGATAGAGTTGAGGTAACATTCTTCCCTTTGGTTTGCATCCTCAGGGTTGCTGGCGTGGAGCAATCCCATTCTGCGTCTGAGGGTTATTTTATGTTCTAATTCAACAGATGAGGGACAATGGGCCGTATTAATGTGGAAATTAAAACATCATATTGAGTTTAGGAACATATGGGAGGGACTTTCAAAGCATAGACTTTGGCTTCAGACAGACCCTTATGCAACCTTGTTCCTTTTCCTGTCTCATATTATTATTTAACCTTTTCAAACCTCTGTTTTTCTTTTGCAAGAAAAGAATAATAATAATGTCCTTATCACTTTTAGGATTCCATAAGAGTGGAAAGTTTGAAAGGATACTGTACATAAAATGCTTGAGATATAGAAAGCACGCAATAAGTATTTGTTAGTGTTAGCACCCATCTTGGTAAGGAATAATAGCATATTACTTCCATGTGCTTCTTTTCCTTCCTGTCTTACAGAGTGTGGGACAAAGTGAGTCACTAGGTAGAGTTGGAATGATCAGAAATGCTAAAAATGAAGTTTAATAATAACAACCATAAAAATGATGCACACCCTCAGCCACAGCTCAAGAAGAGTACAGTGATGTCTTTTTTTATTGTTTAGATAGGAAAAGATGAAAAAATGGCAATATCCAATGACAGACAGAGAAGCAAGGTTTCTCATACATTCTGTTAGTAAAATCTCTTATGCCATTGTGAAAGGTATTCTAGCAATGTATATGAAAGTGTGAAGCGTGTGTCTTGTTTAACTCAGCAATTATACTTCTAGGAATTCATCATAAGAAAATAATCAGATAAATGTACAAGGGTATTCATAAAAGTCTTATTGAAAAATTGGAAAGAACCTAAATGTTAATATGGGGCTGTTAAAATAAATTATGGTGCAAACATACAATGAGATACTATGTAACCATTAAAAATGAATGAGTTTTTGTAATAGGTTTGACTGTGTGATCATAAATTGCAGGTCAGGTATTTGAAATGATTTCAGTTTTTTTCCAGTGACTGTTACCAATGCTTTAAGTGGAACTTCTCTTTCTTCCTGGGTAGTAGGTTTCCTTAATGATGCCTCAGTTTCTTTGCAAATCTTTTAGTTACTTTTGGTTATTTAAATTGTTTCACTTTTTTAGTAGCCGGGCATGGTGGCACATGCCTGTAATTCTAGCACTTGGGAGGCTGAGGCAGGAAGATCGTTGTAAGTTTGAGACCAGCCTGGGCTACAAAGTGAGCTCAAGTTCAGCCTGAACTGCATAGTGAAACTCTGTCTCAAAAAGACCAAAAAAAAAAAAAATGGTTTCACGTTTTAAAAAAAAATGTGCTCAAAAATGAGCTTTGTGGATGTTCAATCTGTGCAGTCACAAAAATAACTGCTGAGCTCAGAAGGGCCTTTTGCCTCATTTGATGTTTCACTGTCATGTCTTCAAATTATGAGTATTTTATATTTGAATTTGTTTTTTAAGTGAAATCTATTGGGAAAATTGTGCATGAGCAGAGAGGCACCCACCTTGTAGACAGTTTTCTCCATCCCCTTGAGCATGGAATTCCCAGGGATGTGTGGGCATTCAGTGAGACTCAAGGAGAGTACAAGGTCAGGGGTTCCATCCATGTGTGAACTTACATGGTACCCTATGGCCCCAAGAAGCCGAGCTGTCCCTTCAAGCTGGAATGTGCTTCCAATGCAGAAAGACGGCAATGACTTGCTAAGAAACATGAACGACTAGAACTCCTATCACTTTCATTCCTACTTGTTTTACTTTTGTTTAGGCCTCAACTAATTATGTTGAGAATGATGACACAGAAATAAAAGCAAGAAAAGACGCATAATTCCTTTTCCTTTAAGTCTTTCCTCACTCATCAGTAAGTTGGTGAAAGCAGGAAATGTGGAAGATGCTTGTATCAAAGCAGAACCTGGAAGAGTTGAACCAGTGTCTGTTTCTCTGGTAAAATGGAAACACTCTGGGTTTTGCTAATCCCCATATGAGTTAAAAGCACTATGTTTGCATTTAAATTAATACTGAACAATATAAAGATAAATGGCAAAGTCCTGCTAATAATTCAAATGTAAATTTTTCTTTCCTTTATGTAACAGACAATAAATGTCATTACAAGTTGAAGGGGAGATTATAAGTGCACAAAACGAACGTCATGTTAACACTCCATTTTATTGGTTTTTTAATAAGGAAACCCATATTTTTATTTTGCACCAAGTTCTACAACTTATGTCATTGAATGAAATTGTGAAAGCATCAAATGTATAGAGAGCATTTGTTGCTTTTGCCCATCAACATCTATTTTCTATCTGTTGATAGGGTGAGCCAGCCCTCAGCCGGTCCTTTAGGAGATAGTTGACTTGACGGCTGGCTCCCTGGGTGAGATGAGACACAAGCCTAGCCAAACAATATTTCACTTTCCTGATCTCACTGATTGGTCTAGGGATCAGCACTTAACTAAACTATGGTTGCTCCATATAAATCATAACACTTGTATAAGAATTAGCAAGAAGAGATCTTCTGCCTTTTGATGTTGGAAGTGAACCTGAGATGTGAGTTTGGAGCTGCTGGAGGAACTCAGGTAGATCCCAAGTTGCGATGACGTGGAGAGTGACAAAGGTAAGACAGAAACCAAGACACGATAGCATTTCAGTTTGGATCAATCTATGTCTGAAACTAGCTGAGTACAGACCTGGAATTGTTAGTTATGTTAGATACTTTGCATTTAACCTGGTTTCAGTTAGATTTTGTTACATGCAATAGAAATAATTTTTTCTAAATATATCTTCATTTTAAATTGGAATATAATATTATTTACAGGTAATGATGAAATACACTTTGTCATAACCATCACCGTGAACATTTATCCCTGTATGAAGCATATTTGAAATATTCTGTACTATCTATTTTGAGATCTGATCCAGCATGCACGGTGTGCTTTCATTCTGTATGCACAAGAGTTCTCTCTAGTGTATGTGCTGCTGAAGCATAGGAGTTCTCTCTAAAGATATATACCAAACTGGTAACAGTGAATATCCCAGTTAGGCAAGATGATGAAGAAGCCTTTCATTTACAACTTTGTACTGTTCTGTAGCGTTAGAGTTGTGTAGAGCAAGTATTTATTACTGGAAGTTTCTATCTTGGGGAAAAAAATCAGTTATTCTTAGTCTTTATTTTTTCATGGTAGTAAAAAATACATAACATGAAATATACTGTTTTAACCATTTTTAAGTGTACAGTTCAGTCAAGTTAAATTATCCACACAGTTGTGTGACAGTGTGATGCTTAATCTTAAGGTAGCTAGTGCTCAGATGGTTATAGAAGTGATGCCTTATAGTACTTGCCTGCTAGAGTTATTCAGTAATGGGAGCCAGTATTCCCATGCCAACTTCTGTCCAGAGTGACATGGGCATACAGAGCAGTCATAGAGTCATAACACAAGTTTTTAACTAGCAGTTTCACAGTTTGGTGCCATGTAATTATATTGCAGAAAACAGCAAATAGAAGATTAATGAGTTTGGCCTTACCAACCACCCAAAGGTGAAAAATTTAATTCTCAAGTAAGCAATCTTTTGTCTTACAGTGTTTTAATGCATGGATGCATGAAGAGAAGGAGAAAATTTAGGTTCAAAGCAGTACCCAAAGTGGGGCACTAAGACGGCAGAATGGAGTAAAGTCAGTGTAAGTGTAGAGCAACCTCACAGAAACTGTTCAGTGAAACTTGCAGACACATTTTCTCCAGTCCAGGATCCTGCTTGATGGGGTTGTGGCCCCACTTCCTTGAGGACATGTGTTGGTGTGTTACAAATACCACTATGCTTGGGAGTCAAGGAGACACCAGTGGCCTCAGGAAGGGTGGGTACGAGGATGCAGTCTCTCAGCATTCTGTCCAGCGATGGGTTGGTTATGCCTGGCCAGCCACACTGTGGTTCTGTAATGCACATTTGATGAGCTTTCTGTCCACAGTCTCAGCCCTCTTTCCATTCCCTGTCTGGATTTTACCCCTTCCCATGGTGTGGGACACATATAGACATCTCCTGCAACCAGTTGTGTAATTCAAGGAAATTTGTTTTCGGTGTTTTCACAATAAAGATTTAAAAGGACTGTTATAGACTGGTATTGGGTTTTGATGTATATATATAAAAACTACACTGTGAGTCACTTATATTCAGTACATCAGAAAGTCTCCTCACAACTGGTCGTGTACATCTCTGAGGAAGCCAGAACCAAAGAAGTGAGGGGCTGGGCTTGTGGGGCACAACCTTGGCCACAGTGCTAGTTCATGAGTGTTGATTTTCAGGATCAGCATGGGCTATCGCTGTTGGTCGGCCCAGTGTTGCACGGGACAAACACTGTTTAGTCACCTGTACATTTTATTGTTGTTAAAATAATATGGACATCAGGTAAAATGTTCACATGGAACAAAAAAGGAACCCAGTGAAAGTTAATTCTCCCTCTTACCTTTACCTCTTGCTATGATTTTGATCTAAAACATTCCCATAAAAGTTCGTGTGTTGCAGTCTTGATCCACCATGCAGCAGGGTTCAATGGTGTGGCATGGAGAGGTGATTGGATCTCAAGGATGCTAACTTCGTCAATGCATCAGTCCGTTGATGAGATGATGGCTGAATGGGCTGCTAGGAAGTGGAGTCTAGTTGGAGGGAGTTGGTCACCAGGTGAGTGTGCCCTTGAAGGGTGTATCTTTTATTTGACCCCTTCCTCTCTGGGTCTTTCTCTGCTTCCTGTCTGCTATGGGGTGAACAGTCGTCTCCCTTTACACCCTTCAGCCATGTTTCTGCCTCGTGCCTACCTAAAAGCCCAGGAGCTGGCTTACCAGGGACGGAAACTTCTGAAACTGGAAGTCAAAATAAACCTTTGCTCTTTCAAGTTGTTTCTCTCAGATATTTTATTACAGGAACGGAAACTGACTAACACGTTCCTCTACCCACTGTCGCAGTGGCCGCCCTCCTGGGGAGATGCACTCTGTATAGCCTGGGCCCACTTCAGCACCCCTGTCTGGTTCTGCACTTTGGTTTTTCCTTTTTCTTTCACTTGTTAAGGAAGGGCCTGAACTGCAGTTAGGAGATGGCACTCAGCTCTTCATTTTAGCATCTCTTTTTCCTTAAGCAAAGTGGTGAATAAGGAAGCATATGCAAGAACTCGAGAGCCCTCGCTCTGCCTCTGTGATTATCTCCTATGCTCGTTTTCACACCTTGCACTACATAAAGCCAAGCAGGCGACTTCTATATTTTCTCTTTCTGAAGCATGTGACGTTTCCAATTCCCTGCAAAATACAGTTCACACTGCTAAAAATGCTAGTTTTAATTACTTTGAGATACAGGGGCAAGGACAGCTCTCACCTCAGTGAGATCAGTAATCCATGAAAACATGTGACTGGATAAACTTTGTTATTAACATAGACATGGTGATCATCTACCATCATAACTGATACTACAGGGCCATCAAACTTTACAGTAACAGGAGAAGCAAATACTTTTGTTTGAAAGGTCAGCCAAGAAAATAAATTGAGCTCATTAGTAAAACAGGGGTGCAAAGAGTTCTAAGGAAAATCAAGTAGGCCAAGACCTTTATGATGATGTTCCCATGTAAATTAGGAGGTGGGCAGATGCAGCCCTAGTGGATTACTCTACATAGAGTAAAATGTTCAAATAAACAACTGTAATGTTGTTTTAATGTCTGTAATTAACACCGACTAGCGCTATGAATTAGTTTTCTCAGCCAACGTTGTTGTATTTGATTAAATTTTCATAATTGATGTTTTATAAATTTAAGCAATGGGTCACATGTAATTCTAAAGTAACTAAGGAAATAAGTTTTCTGAGAAAGCAATAACAATGCATTTTCCTTTAAAAACTGTGTATGTGTGTATGTGCACGCACATGCTCACCCACATACTCCGCAAGCCTTGCCTGCAGATAATCAGGAAGAGAGGTTTCAAAAGGACTTTTTTCTTGTTGTAGTGTCAGATCTTAAAATAAGATTTAAGGGCTGCAAAGTCTGATTGAGTGGGGCTGAGATGTGGTTTTTGAGTAGTATCGCTCAGTAGAGCATGGAGGACAGAAAAATACAGTTTTTCTGTGTTGGAGGTTAGATGTTTCTGGACAGATATATTTTAATTCAGGCTTTTCTTTGGAAATCAAATATACACTATGGCTACCTTGAGATATGTACTTGCTTATTATAGTTAATGGATTGTTCACCTTTTTGTCCTTGAGATAATCCTAAGAATGTGCATAAAACCAAGATCATGTTGCCCATAAAAACTAATCAGCCCAGAGTTGGTCCACAAGGTGTTGCGCATTCACTAGAGCAGATGGGAAAGATAATGTTTAATAAAGAGTTAGAGGATTAGGTGGTACAAAACAAGCTAAGGAAAGGGATAATTTCATTTCAGGGGAACCTCTGTGACATTTCTTATACCCAATGACAGATTAAAATGATCCCAGAGCTATGACTTCTGGCTACTTCTCCCCAGTGCTGGCCCTGCATACATTGTCAGCTTTGAATGTGCCGGCATCATCACTTGAATCTGTGAATAACTCAAAAGACAGTTTCTCAGGTTTATGAAGATGTATGAAGTGAATCATTCACAAATGAATATACATATGAGGAAATGACAGAATTCTGCTAAATATGTTTATATTCGAACAACTCATACATCTGAGTGTGATTTAGGAAGGGTTGTGCCTACGTTTATATAAATGACAGTTTAAAAGATAACTGTCACAATGTTTACTGATGAGGTTTCTATTTATCTTAACGTTTAGAAGTTAAATGAAAAATGGATTGTGGATTATAGCCTAAGCAGTTTTGAGCCTGACTTTAATCTAACAACTTGTGGCAAATACAGGTAGCAGGGAGGTAAAGCTGACTAGCCCCAACTCTTCTGGAAAGGTAAGGTTGAGAGGCCTTTGATAGCTTAAGTACAACCTCATTTATTTTTCATTGTGTTTACCTAAACTATTAAATGTAAGCAGGGGAGGTGGGTTGAAGTAGCACTTTGTGGCTCACTGGCCTGGGTTCTGACACTCCTTTTTTTTTTTTTTTTTTTCTGACACTCCTTGTAAAGGGTCACAGTTCATGCTGCAGTGTGGTGCTCAGACAGTGTTTTAGTGTGTGACCTTGTGGAGGAGCTGGGACAGGCAAGAGACAGACCACACTCCTGCTCTGCCCTTTGTGATGGGACTTGGGTTGTGCTCTTTGCTGTTTTGCTTTCTCATCGCGGAGAAGCACTTCTTATTTTAACTTCTTGCTCTCTCAACCCTAATAGCCTGGAGGAAGTTGCCAAACAAATGCAACCTCCCCTGTCCTCTGAGCTATGCCTACCTGTTTGTGGCCGTTTGGCAGTGCATTTACACACTGCAGAAAGTGCTTAGGGAGGTGTTAGGCTGAATTGGGGAATATTTCAAACCGTTCCTTAAATAATAGAATTGAAATGTTGTGCTGCTGAGGTGGCTTGGGATGGAAACTTCTGAGAGAAAAGTTAGATCCTGGTTTTTCTTGAAGAGGTAACGGAGCCCTAGGGCATGCGGTTTTCAGACTTTCTCTATTTGTTAATTTTGGAAATGGACTTTTCATGGCTTTACTTTCCTTCTACGTTAAGTCTTTGGTTTTGCTTCTACAGTATATGCAACTCTGGATAGGACACTAGGGATTGTTCTTCTTACTTTGATTCTAAACAATAGGCCTGGAGGCAAAGCAACAATGGATGCAGCCATTTGGAACTATAAATAAGCATATTAGTTTTATAGTGTAATCAGGGTCCCTAACATAGTAACAAACACAAGTGAGAAAGGTACCAGGCAAAGGATCCTGACAATTGTCTCACTTCCACAAACCTTGGCACTCAATTAAGACATGTGAAAAGAAAAAGATCTTTTTTTTTGAAAAATCCTAGATGGGTTTTTTTTTTTTTTTTTTTAAAGCAAAGAGGTACAACTTTTAGAGAAGACTAGCACACAGATTCCCTGAAGGAGTAATTTAGATTTACTACCCAAATCTTCCTTTAAGTTTTCAGAGAGTTTGTTCTAGTTATGAAGACAAATGTCTCCCAGAAAAGGTACTATGACTGTGATCTTTGATGTCCACAGAGATATATGAAGGAAGCTAAACTTCAGTAATCCAAGGGTGGGGTAAAAATATGACGAGCTTAATTGTTCTTATGAAAATAGGTGTCTTTATTATTAAAGAGCAGTGTTACTGGATACTGGGTGTTGATGTACCGTCTCAGTATTTGCCATGGCTAAGTACCTCCAGTGCTGTTGGCATTTTTCTTTGAATTAATTTAGCATAATGTATCTGGGTATTAGGGATTGAAGGCAGCTGATAGTGAGGACTCTGGCACATTGCTTTTCTAGCATGAGGCTAAGGTGACTTGACTCACTTTATTTAACGGCAGCAAAGAGGGGGTTACTGAATTTGGAACAGCTACATCTGAATCTGGAAGTTGTTTGGGCTGTTCCTTATGAAGCAGTGATTCTCCCTTGCAAGCGTAGTGGTGACATTTCCTTTCATACACTTGACCAGTTAGGAAATAGCTGTTCCAATTTTGTCATCCTTGGTGGAGCTAGGGACTGCAGGAAAAATTTCTGTTACATCTCGTGAACACTGAGTTCTACACTTCTAAATACTAGTGCTAGATTCATGCTTTGTGGAACCCCCCTGAAACCTGAGGAAACTTGAACTAGTGTCCTGCACCTAAGGTTTTTGACTGTGTACGCCGAACGCTATTGCCTACTTTAGTTGCCCAACGCCTAGAGTCAGTGCTGGCACTGGGTATCAGAATTCCAGTGTTTTATTCGTCAGATTAACATCTCAAGAATGGGAAATATTTTCTCCTGTACTCTTCAGCTTTAAGGGGCATGATGGTGCAGGCACACCCGTCACAGTATCTACTGGTTCTTTTTGCTTGAAATCTTTATTAGTGCGTTTGCAATATGTAATGATTACATTCACTATGGGGAGTAGGTACATGTGTAGAACACATTTTGATTCTTTGTTCATCCTTTTTCCCTTCCCTTCCTCCCCCTTCCCTCCAATTCTGGTTCTCTTTCCCACTTGCACAAGATCTACCTCCCTGGTTGCTATCATCTATCTTTTATTTTGCTCTTTAAATTATTTATATTTTGAGTTTCTCATATTAAGAGAAACTGTGCGATGTTGAAGCTTGTGTGTCTTATTTCTTCACTTAGCATTGTGGTCTCAAGGTGTATTCATTTTCCTATCAATGGCATCTACAAGTTCTATACAAGCTCTTGGGGAACACTGACAGTGATTCAACAGCCCTTGAGCTGATCATCTGTTTCAGTGACTCTAATTATTAGAATGTTTTCCTCAGAGTTGATTTCCTGTCATCTCCACCTTTCACTATGTTTCTGCTTTCTGGGAGACAAATATTGATCTGTTTTGTCTTAAGATGGAATTTTCAAATATTAGAGAGAATTTTCTTGTTCTTCCTAAATACAAGGCAAAACACATCACTCACTCAAAAGATGTTCACTGAGTAGCTTCGGTGAGAATACACTGGCATAGATGCAGTGGATGACTTAGTGTGGTCCAGACAAGTATTTCTCAGTGTTGACTTTGTCAACACACTGACCACCTTCCTCTAGATGAAGCATCTTATCATTTGTCTCTAGCTCCAGATGTCTGAGAACAGAGATCCTGGCTTCAGGGGTAGCCCCTGATCCTGTGCATATATAAGCAACGGGGATGCTCATCTGGTGCTTCCTGATACTCTCTGTGTCTCTAAAAATGAGGCCCTTAGACCTAATCATAGTATTATTCAATAAGCTTGACCACTCCTAATGATGAGGAATACTGCTTGCCTTGACGCTGACATTGTAGAGGCTCTCCTACGACTTCTCTGTGTGTGGGCTGCTGTAAGGTTCTTTCTTATAAGTTTTTTCACATAAACTATGTGACAGTTCTCAGAGGTAGTAATTTTTATGCCCAGTGCTTACCTGAGAAAACAGAGGAGAGCAGGGGGAGAAATGGATTCCAGGGTGGTCTCTTTTCTAATATGAACCCTCATTCCTGCTCATCAACCATTTTCTACTTTGGTGCTTGAATTTTTTATTCCAATGAAGAACTTTATCTTTATCCTTACTAAATTACATTTTGTTGGCTTTGACCAATACTTATGGCCTGTTGAGTCTGTCTGGAATCCTAGTCTCTCTTTTCTTCCTTCCTTCCTTCCTTCCTTCCTTCCTTCCTTCCTTCCTTCCTTCCTTCCTTCCTTCCTTCCTTCCTTTTTTCTCTCTTTCAGTTTGTGTGCTTCTTTCTAATGTCTTAGGCTTTTACTCTTATGTAATTTATTGATGAGAAATGCTTCTGATCCCAGGCAGCAAGCTGTGCCCCGCTACTCTGGATGGTGTTAATTTGCTCTGCAGTACTGTTTTGGATGCACTTATTCAATTCTTCTACTATTTAGTCTTTACATCTTTATGACTTGGCCATAAAGATGACATGAAGAACTCTGCACCATTAAAGCATTTCATATTATTTCTATCTTAAATTCAAAAGTTTTTTGAGACAGGGTTTTGCTTTGTAGTTCAGATTGTAGCCTTAAGCCTTTGTAGTTCAGGTTAGCCTTAAGCTCAGGCTGACCTCCGACTCCCAGCAGCCTCCAGAGAGTTGGGGTTCTAGGCATGCGCCACCACGCCCAGCTCATATTTTGCTTTAAGTTAGATGTTGCCCATGTGGGTCATAATGTATTCTGCATAGTAAACATGTAACATCTAGATTTTTAAAATTTGCTATCCAAGAAGATAAAATTTGGTTCATCTTATGTTTTCACCTATTGATAATGCTTTGAAAAGCTATGCAGGTATTTACATGTGTAACTTCTGTCATTTCCACCTCATCGTATTTTCCCTTCCCTCCTACCTCAATGTACTATATGTTTTAAAATACGAGGAAAAAGCTGTGTTTAAGAGAAAATGTAACTATTCATACAAAATAATATATTTCCCAACAGAAACACTTACTCATTTCAATGTACTATATACATGCAAATTTTTAAAAGCCTGATTTAAAAATATCTAAAGCAACTCAATCATGTGAAGGTTGTTACTTTGGAGCTGAGTTATAGGATTTGCCTCTTTTTCTCTTGCCTTGAGCAATCTAGTCTAATTACTGTCACTTGCCTCTCATTCTCCTTAGTGTTTTTCTGCTATGCATGAAAAAAGTTAATCAAAAAACAAAATGAAGAACTGTGATGGCTAATCGAAGTCTGGAGACTTCTCTGCTGCCCCTGAGCTGTCTTTGGAATGGAATCCAAAGGGTTACCTTCCAAGCATCATGAGACGTCCTCTGTGTCTGTTAAAGAAAACACATTTCTTTAACTTTAGAGTTTTTCAAAATCAGAAAATGAAGAGAAAATTGCAGGCTTTCCTACCTTTATTTATTCCTTACCTGTAACTGGTATGAGATCTTGCAAACATAGAAGACACTAGATCAATAAACCCAGAGATGGGTAATCTTTCTCTTTGGAGCAGGTAGAGAAGTGCAGTTTCCCCCTCCTTGTCCTCTGTGTGCTTTGAAAGGACATTGCATTGAGAGAATTACACATTATTGGCCTATCCTCTCTCTACCTTCAATGCCTAGACAGTAGAACCAAAGGCCCAACAACAGAAACCAGTCCCAGGGGAGGTTTTGTGTGTGTGTTTCCTGCTGTGCTAAGATATCTTAGTTCATTTCAAATACCCACGTGGCAACACCAGTGCGAACCCCCAACCATGGGACAAGTTTGTGTCTTTAATAAATATTATTATTAATTCAGATAAAAACCACAGAACTACTTTTGTTGTTCAGGAAAGGAAAGAAATAGTATAGGAAAGCGAAGGGAGCTAGTGGTAATTCTTTAGAGCCCTGCACCTATTTTGAAGGACTGGTGGCACCAGTGGTAGTGTATTGCTGGACAAAACAGTATGTTATCAGTGCAAGCCTGTGGCATTTTTAGCCGAGGCTGTAGGACAACAGGACATTCCTGGATGGTCCATGTCGACTGCTCCTGTGGCCTGAACAACTGCATGTTTCTCAGTTGCGCAGAGCGAATGGTGTTGAAAGGCAACATGCTTTTCCCCTCCATGCAGAGCGATGAAACTTGGAAATATGTGCTAAAAGGGAAATAGCCTTCTATGGTAATTTATCTCCTAGAGAGGACAACTTCCTGGATAGTAATAATGGTTGCTAAAATTTGAGAAAAATAATTCAGTTGCCCAAACTGGAGCTCGGGTCATGCTTGCAGCTGGCTCAGTGCAGAGGCGAGAAACTGGGAGCCTGCTTTGGAGAGAGATGCTGTGGTGAGGTTCATGTAAGTCTAGATTTCCTTTACTGGTACTCAGCAGTGACAAAAGCGCTGTAGAACTTTCAGAGTAAGATGTTAATGTGTACCACTCACATAAGAGCACTGCAAGCTTCAGGGGTTTTCACTTTTTGCTTTGAAGTTATTAAACTTATTTTCTTTTTTTTTTTTAATTTTATTTTAGAGACAAAAGAATGGAGACATATGAACCAGAAAAGCCATAAACAATACAGAAAATACAAAGTTATACAGAATATAGTAGGGAATTAGAACTGGATGTTGTATTACATAGTTATCTTCACATTAGTTAACACAAAAACATTAAAGGAAATACCAAATTATAGATAAGATAGTAGGG
>PVLD010020759.1:0-33099 GCA_004027595.1 Dinomys branickii | reverse complement strand
AAAGTGAGCTCAAGGCCAGCCTGGACCGCATGGTGACCTGCCGGGGCCACAAAGTGAGCTCAAGGCCAGCCTGGACCGCATGGTGAGACCCTGCCGGGGCCACAAAGTGAGCTCAAGGCCAGCCTGGACCGCATGGTGAGACCCTGCCGGGGCCATGAAGTGAGCTCAGGGCCAGCCTGAGCTGTATGGTGAGACCCAGCTGGGGCCACGAAGTGAGCTCAAGGCCAGCCTGAGCTGTATGGTGAGACCCAGCCGGGGCCACGAAGTGAGCTCAAGGCCAGCCTGAGCTGTATGGTGAGATTCTGCCTCAGAAAGACCAAAGAACAGACTATGTGATAAAAAACTGCTGCCAAGCAATGTGTTAGTGGAACCATGCTACAGTTTCAAAACATGTAAGCTTACTTTTTCTCAGAAGACAGGCAATGGGATGACATTGCAGAGGACACACAGCTAAGTTTAACATATGTTCTCTTGGGTTTCTTTTTCCTTTTCTTTTCTGAGACAAGCTTCTGAGACTGGCCTTGAACTCATTACGTAGCCAAAATGATCTTCAACTTGTAGCAATCCTCTTGCCTCACCCAGGAATAGGCATGCGCCACCATGGCCCAGCTAACATGTGTTTCTTAAAATGCTAAGTTTTCAGTGTTTGTTACATTATTATTCTTTATAACTTCACAAGACATTTCCTTATAGTCTCAACGTTTCAATTAAATTTCTTAAAAATTTAAATTATGAGTATCCAGTATTTTTAGAATAAAACCTTTACATGGTATATTTTTTAAAAAGGCAAAGAGGTCTTTTTTTCTATAGAGAAGTTTTATAATTTTAAAATGATATTTTATAAATCACACAAAAATCTAACGAGTGACAAGATTATTAGTGACAAGGAAATTAGTGATTTTCTTAGGTGATACTATTTTCTTAGGATATACTTCCAAATGATTCACCATAGGAATGAACAAAGCAAGATTATGAAGTCTATGTGACGGCTAGACAGGCAGCCGTTATATAGTTCTGTCCACATTTAGAGTTTTCCAGGCTGAGTGTGCTAGTGCACACCTGTAATAATCACAACATTCAGGAAGCTGAGGCAAGAGAATTGCCTTGAGTCAGAGGCCAGCCTGGGCCACACTGTGAGTTCAAGGTCAGCCTAAAGTGCACAGGCAAGGCTCTTTCTCAAAAAATTTAAGTGAAGTTTTTCATAATTGAAAATTTTAAAATATTGTGTAAGAAAAACTCTTATGCCTTCTGATCCATTCACAAAACAAGTGCCTTAACAGACTTGCAAGATTTACAATCTATAAAACCAAGCGATCATTCTATTTCACATATCCTCTGGTCCTCCTCTGCTTTCTGAAACAATATACTTATTTTATAAAGTTTTTTGTTTTGTTCTGAGTTGGAGCCTTGCAATGCTGTCCAGGCTAGTTTTGAACTCACTGGCTCCAGTGGGCCCCCACCTCAGGCTTACAAGTAGCTGGGGTCACAGGTGCCTACCACCACACCTAGTGTGGAATTTTTAGAACTTTTATCTATATTTATGGTGTTGGAGATTGAACCCAGGGACTCTGCACTGAGGTAAATTCCCTGCCCTTCTTCAATTTCTTATTTGAGTCAGCATCTCACCAAGTCTCTAAATTGCCCAGGATGGGCTCGAATTTACTATTCTCCTGCCTCAGTCTCCTCTCCCAGAGCCCTGCGGTTGTAGGTAGTGCCACCACACCCTGCTCAGAAAGTATAATCTGAATGCTGGGTGTCCTCGGAGTAGCACTACTGGGAGACAGCGGGACCCTTGCTGGTCGCCAGAGCTCATTACAGGAAATGACTGTGGGACCCAGTCTGGACATATGACCAATCCCTCTGACACCTGCTCCCACCAAGATGTGCTGCACTCATGACAGGCCCAAGCCAACAGGGACTGTGAGCCAGTATAAACTACTCTTGCTGGGACATTGCTCAGCACAGACAAGCACCTGTCTGCAAGTGCAGGGTCCTCAGTTCGATGCCCAGTTCGAAAAAGAATACAAAAATAATTATGTCAGGTATTTTTTAGTGACAGAAAGTTAACACATCATAGGATGGGGCAATCAATCTGTTCACTGGTATTTAGACAAAGTAGCTCAGTGGTACAGCACCTGCAAGACCCCGCATCTGATCCTCAGTACCAGCCCCCAAAAAAGCATATTCTCAGAGTTAATCATATTTCATAGAGCCCAAAAGTAGAAAGAAGCCAATTATCCATCAGCAAATACCCAGGTAAGGGGACTTATCCATTCCAAAGAATACTATTTGCCAATAAAGAAGTAAAGACTCTTTATATGGAACAATGTAGATGAATCTAAAAAACAATACTGAGGAGTCGAGTATGAGGGTGCACAGCTTGTAATCCTACCACTCGGGAGGCTGAGGCAGGAGGATCACCATTGAATTCATGCCCAGCCTGGACTACATAGCAAGACCTTGTCTCAATAAAAGTATCATACTGCAAGCAATATATGTGTACCCATGTTTATCGCGACACAGTTTGTAATAACTAGATCATGGAAGCAACCCAAAAGCCCATCAACAAATGAATTGTCAAAAAAATGTGGTTGTTTAATATAACAGTATTACTCAGCCATAAAGATAAAATTGAGACATTTATAGCTAAATGGACGGACCTTGAGACCATCCATTTCATAAGTGAAATCAAAATCATAAGTGAAATCAGACACACATGTAAATATAACATCTCTCTGGTGTAAGAAACTGACAATGTAAATAAGAACAAAAATGTACAATAGATACTGTGAAATAGGAAGCAACTGTTAAAAAGAAAAAGGTAACTAGGGAGGAGAGGAAAAAAAGGGAAAGAAAAAATGGGAAAAGGACAAAATGCAAACAGCTTTGTGAATGGGAAGGGGACAGAGATTTGAAGAGAGAATGGAAATGGGTGGAGAAACAGAGGAATCAAGGTGCATCATGGATAGATACAAACCTCCTACAATGTATGTGATCATTATGTACACTTAAATCGTACCAATAAACTTAAAAAGTTTAAAAAGTGCTCAGCACAAGGAAACAAGCACATAAAGCATATTGCACAGCTCCATTAAGTTCTAGAAAAGCATCCTGTGATGACAGAAAACAGACAAATAGTTGTTTGAGATCTATCACTACCAGGAACTGAACTCAGGACCTTGCACATGCTAACAAACCACTTTTTAGACAAGGTTCTGTGCAGGCTGGTCTGAAACATGACCCTCTGGCTTCCAGAGTAGCTAGAACTACAAGCATGTGGCCCTGCACTCAGGAGGGCTGTTTGCTGAGAAAAGGACCCAAGGCTGCAGTACAGCTCAGTGGCAGAGTACCTGTCTACAAGTCCTGGATTTCACTTCCACCACTACAGCAAATGCAAAAGCAAAATAAAACAAAAATTGAAAACTTAGAAAGCATACAGAAGAGGCTCCCATAAGCCAAATCTGGAAGCTTAAAAATAAAATGAAACCATCAAATATTAAGTTAGAACCTCTAAATAAAGAAGCTATGAATCTACAATGATAATAGGAAGTTCTTCTTTTAGTAGAATGTCAATTTCTAAATTCAGAAGGATACGACAAGAAAAACCAGGGCTGGGCGTGTAATCCCAGCACTCAGGAGGCTGAGGCAGGAGTATCACTGAGGCTACAAAGTGAATTCCAGGCCAGCCTGAACTGCCTAGCGAGACTCTGTCTCAAAAAAACCAAAAAAAAAAAAAAAAACAAGCATGTGCAACTATCATAGTAATAGCTCAAACTGGCAAGAATCACCATTGGAAGTTAGTAAAGCTTGTGTAAAAAATCTAAAGAGGCAACAATCATTTGCCCAGCCTCACCAAGTATATACTAATTTTAAAAGAGGAAAGAGCATCTTTAGAATAAAAAATCTGAAGTACCCGACTGTGGTGACAGGTCAGCTCACAACCCCCAGCTGAACCGAGTGAGCACGGTGCCGGGAGCAGGAGGCCCACCTGGGGACTACTGGCAGCAGCATGAGAGGCAGAACTGGAGAAGGAGAGGCTGCTGGGAGCTGAGAGGGGCTGTTGGGAGCTGGGAGAAGCTGTAAGAAGCTGTTAGTTGTTTTGGAGGAGCTCATCATGCTGGCTCTCCTGATGAACTCGGCTCTTTCCACCCTCCAAGGAGCTTGGGACCTTGCTGGCACTGAGAATGGCTTCAGTTCACTTTGGGGGAGCTCTGGTCCTCACTTTGATCATTGCTTCCTGGATCCAGAGGGGAAGATGGTGCACTGCTCGTCACCTGTAGCTTGTTGTATTGGCTCTCTTGATGGGAACATGGCTTTCTTCATCCTTAGAAGAGCTCCGGACCTCATTATTACTGAGGATGGTTGTGGTACTTTTCGGGGGAGCTCTGGTTCTTATTTTGAACATCACTTCCTGGCTCCAGTGCAGATCCCTCAACCTGCTAGCACAGATCCTTCATCCCACTGGCACAACTTTCTGGCTTCCACCACTGACCTTTGGGCCTTCCCAGCGTAGATCCGTGAAGCAGGCCTGCATGAGATGTTGTCTTGCGCTCCAGGCCTCTAGTTGGATTCGTGGGAGGCACTGTATGGGCTCTAGGTCTTCTGCTGCACTCATGCAAGACATTATCATGGGATCCAGGCCCTAGATTCTTTGGTCCTTAGTATGTGGACAGATTTCCTGAACTCTCTTGTAAATCATCCTTTGGGTGACTATTATAAATAATCTTATAAAATATGTGTCCTGTATTACATTACTCTCCTTTGCAAAAACCCCAAGACACTGATCAGCTCAACCAAGGGTTTAAACCAGTATCATATGCATTCCCACATGATGTGCAGTAATAGGAAAGCTGTATCTGCCAATACTTTGTAGTCCAAACCTGACCATATGGAAGCACCAAAAAGCAAAGTGAAGAATATCTATGGCAAACTGTCCTAGAATCTTAAAAGTAAAAAAATAAAAATCATGAAAGACAAACCAAGGGAACTGTTAGAAGAAAACAACTGAAAGCAATGTGTGATCCCAAGGGCTGGAGATGGGGTTTAAGAAATATACAGAAGGGGCTGGGGATATAGCTCAGTGGAATAAGTGCTTGTCTGGCAAGCACAAGGTCCTGAGTTCGATCCCTAGTACCGCAAAAAAAAAAAAAAAAAAAAAAAAAAAGAAATATACAGAAAATCTACCTGTGAACAGTCACACCGTGTGAATGCTAAACTTCAGTGTTGTGAACACTACTATGGTATCCGTCAGCAGTGGTACAAACCTATAATCCCATCTACCTTGGAGGCTTACAGCAGGATCACAAGCTCAAGACCAGCAAGGGCAACTTAGCAAGATCTATATGCAAATAAAAGGTAAAAAGGGCTGGAGAGAGAGCTCAGTGGTTGAGCCTGCCTGCTTGGCATGCACAAGGCACTAGGTTCAATCTCTAGGGCCACAAAAGTAAAAATTTAAAAACTGTGTTATGGTTATATTGTTCTTATGAAGTATAGTCTAAAGGGATTTAAACAGAAGATTATCTATAATTTATTCTTAAGTGATTTATACCCTATATAGTTACTAATATAATAAGCACTAAAAGTTTTTTAGTCATATTTCTGTTAGAATGCAACTTACTTCGTGTATCATTTCGCCTATTATTATGTGCTGACTTATTTGCTTCAGCTTGACATCTTGAGTTATTCCGGGATCCAGGTCTTTCTTGACTGTCTGGCCTAAGATCATCTAAGTGGAGTGGTACCCACTTGTGCTTATTAGCTTAAAGAAAACATGATAAAATCATTAACAACAATGTACAATTTTCATTAAAGCTCTGTAATGCTGACTTTTAATTAAATAGCTTACAAGGATTATTTGTAGAGTACCAAAAAAAGTTTTCCTTTCTCACATAGATATTTGATAAAATAAAGTACAGTGTCTAAAAACCAAGTGAAGAGCCAATGGTAGAATACCATTGGAATTATTTTAAGTGAAATGGTAACTACTTTAACTTTGGTGGATAGGTTTGTGTGTGTGTGTGTGTGTGTGTGTGTGTGTGTGTGTGTGTGTGTACACACACACACACACACACACTACTCCCATCTACTACCTTAAATCTTAGGCTTTAGAATGAGACATATGAGCTGGGCATGGTGGCACACGCCTATAATTCCAGCACTAGGGAGGATGAGGCAGGAGGATCATTGCAAACTCAAGACCAGCCTAGGCTACAAAGTGAGCTCAAGGCCAACCTGAACTGCATAGTAAGATCCTGTCAAAAAAGACAAAATAAATAAATGACACATATGAAAAAACACTATAATGCTTAGGGAGTTAGGTTTTGGGTTCAAAACACTTTCAAATCACTGTCTAAAATATTTATTTATCTTGGATACTAACAAATGAAGTTTCCCAAAGTGTGTGGGGGGGTAAGTATAAAAACCTAATTTGATAGGAAAATGTTTATAAAGTTATTCACATCTTACTAACTCAAAAAAAGAGATACAATCAAATTAATTTTTCTTAATGACTGATTTTTTTTTTTTTTTTGTCATTTTGAGACAGGGTCTCCCTTGGCAGTTCAGGTTGGCCTTGAGGTCACTTTGTAGCCCAGGATGGTCTTGAACTCGCAACACTCTTCCTGCTTCAGCCTCCAGAGTGCTGGGATTACAGGCATTATAGGCCTGGGCCACCATGCCCAGCTTTTCATGACTGATGACATACTCACTTGTTAGGTTACATTACAGTAAAATTCTGAAGATTACATTTTCATAAATCCCAGTTACAGCTTCTTATTCGATGTTCTGCCCTACTGACATTTTCTACTAAAAAGGGTCAAGGCAAAGGAAAAAATTCAAAGGGAAAAGGAAGTGTACAATTAAGTACTGATTTCCTATAAATCTCATAAATCTATAGAACTGATGAAGGACATATAACATGAGAAAAAATTGTTAAAACCTTTCATAAATTCTATCAACAACATTCCCAGGCACAAACAAGCCTTTCTTTCTACGTAAGAAATACATTCTTGTTGGGTGTGGTGGCACACACCTATAATCCCAGCACACAGGAGGCTGCAGTAGGAGGACCACTGCAAGTTCTAGGGCAGCATGGGCTACACAGTGAGCTCAAGATCAGCCTGAACTACATAGTGACACCCTGCCTCAAAAGAAAAAAGAAAAAAAAAGAAGAAATACTCTCTAGGAGATCAATTCAGGGCTTGATTTTAGGAACATTCTTCAAAATACCTGTTAGTGTTAACCAATCATTTTCAATAGCAACTAAGAAGTAGAACAAATTTTAGGACATCAGGTCTGAATTCTAGACAGCCAAAGACCACTTATATTCTAGGAAGCAGGAAAAAAGTGATCAAGTGGGTAAGAAGTGAGACATTTCTCTAGCAGTACTTGGTTGGCCTGTTTCACCTACTTTTCAACAGTTATCCCTTGCTCATATTAAGGGAGTGTAGTGCATATCCTGCAGCAAATAAGATATTCACGAGAAAGGTAAATTTTTCAACTAAGCACTCAGTATATGATAGCCTGTTAGTTCCAGGATTAAGACGTTGTCAGCTATCTGCTATACTGTTCAATGCCTCCTCCCATGTTGTATTTACTGTGTATTTATATACTGTGCATTTACATACTGTATATTCACACTTTTTTTTTTCTTTTTGAGACAAGGTCTCACTGTGCAATTCAGGCTGGTCTTGAGCTCCCTTTGTAGCCCAGACTGGTCTCCAACTTGCAACAACCCTCCTGCCTCAGACTCCCAAGTGCTGGGATTACAGGTTACAAGCATGCACTGCCATGTTCAACCTATGTACACATTATATTCACTGTGTATTTACATGCTGTATTTACATACTGTATTCATGTTATATTTGCTGTGTATTTACATACTGTCTATTTATATGTTGTATTTACTGTGGAATAAATGTTTCAACGGCTTCCATGACACTCAAAATATTCATTGGTAGAGAACCCACTTGCCTGGCATGTGTGAGGCCTTGGGTTTAATCTCTACTACTTTAAATAAATAAATTTATTGATTCCAATTTTCCAGACCATACAGACTATGGACCATGCCTATGACTCTCAATTTATCTCCTGCTACATTCTCTGGGCTCAAAACACTGAAAGAGTAAATGCTTTTACAAAGCAGATAAATTATTTGTCGCTAGACACATGTAAAGTTCTGAAAAGAAAATGAAAAAGTATGTAAAAACAATTTAGTTTTCCTTCAAAGAGTATTTTTACCGGAAAATGCTGAAGGGAAAAGATGACTGAAATTGTCCTCCATTTTCTCTTAAAAAAAAAAAAAAACCACCTTAAAAATTTCATTTCCTCAGAACACCATAAAAAACAGGGAGCAGTTGCAAGGCAGACTTAAAAGAATAGTAAGCACAACTATCTATGAATGTATCTGCTCCCACGCTACATCTGGAAGTTCATCCCGTTTTCTTGCACACAGCAGAACACCAGGAGGTGGGGGGCAAGCCTGTGGGGTCCAAGAATGCTACAGTTAACAGATAAGTAACTAAGGCAGAGGGCTTATCCCGAAGCAATGCAGAACACACACAGCTCTTCATTACTGACCTTCTTGGAACACTGAACAGTGAAAGGAGATACAGATAACTGACCTCTCTTGCGGTGATTACTTGATTGAGCCTCATCCTCACTCACATTTTCACCAGGACCATTCAATTTGGTTTCCCGGTTTTCTTTGCTCTCACTGTTACTTCTCTTTTCAATCTTCTCTTCTTTTTCTTTTCTAATTTGGGGCTTCTTATTTCCTTGGCTTAGGCCACTCTGAAACTGCAGAAAAGTTTTCTGAACAGAACCATTTCTCATCAACATTTTCACTAGCATATCACAAAATCTGCAGTAATATACCTTACTTAAATATTGTTAAACAAATGACAATTTATGAAATATAAAACAACATTTTCTCAGGCATGATGGTACACAACTGTTACCACAATGCTCAGGAGGCCAAGGCAGGAGGATGATCACTGGTGAGTATGAGGCCAGCCTACTCAAGGCCAGCTTCTCCCTCTCCTCCTTCAGTCCCCAAGTTCATTACTAATACTACTGGTTACCTCAAAAGATGACTACGAGCTAGACATGATGGCATATGCCTATAATCTCAGCACTTGGGAGGCTGAAGTAGGAGGATCGCCATGAGTTCAAGGCCAGCCTGGGCTACATAGTGAATTCAGGGGCAGCCTGAACTATACATAGCAAGACTCCGTCTCGAAAAACAAAAAAAAGGTGACTATAAAATTATCAAAACAGCACTCTTACCAATGGAAAGTCTGTACATATGTCCCTCACAGAGAAAATTTTTTAGATTCATTTGTTTGTTCTTGCAGCACTGGGAACTGAATCCAGGACTTTCTCACTGAGCTTCATCCCCAATCTTTTTTTTTTATTTGAGACAAGGTCTTGCCCATGTTGCTAAGTTGCCCAAGATAGGCTCAAATTTGTGATCTTCCTGCTACAGCCTCTCAAAGTGCTGGGATTATAGCCATGTACCACCATGCCCGACTTAGATTTTAAGTAAAACAAATTCTGCATGTTGAAATGAAAATATGTGACTCTTAATTATTTCTAATGGCCTTAAAAGAATACTTACTCCAGTGTTCACTAATTCACCTGGTGTTGGCCAAAGAGCCATATCGCTGAAATCACTGGCCTAAAAAAAATAATAAATGTTATGTCTGCAAATTCTGCTTTTGAACTTTAAACAGAAAAAATATTTGCTAAAAGTGATAGCAATTTTTTTTTTTTGGTCTTTTTGAGACAGCGTCTCGCTATGCAGTTCAGGCAAGCCTTGAGCTCACTTTGTAGCACAGGCTGATCTCGAACTCGCAAGGATCCTCCTGCCTGAGCCTCCTGAGTGCTGGGATTACAGGTGTGTACCACCACGCCCGGGCAGTGATAGCAATTTTTAAAAATCACCTACCTGTACTATATGAAGATATTTGCCAAATTAACTCAAAAGCTTCTCCAAACAGAGCAATGAACTAAAAATGCTTTGGTCCCATGATCAAACTGAGCAGCACTACATGATGGGAACAGGCGGGTAAAAGCTACAACCCTCCAGCACAGTGGTGGTGGCCTGCGGCACATGTGTAGCACTGGGGGCTGTTTATCATCCCCGGAAACCCTAAAAGGTTCACCATCACTGCTCTACACTATTAACTTCAAGCCAATATAATAAATCTAAGAAGTGAGCCTAGTAACAATTTTCAAAATCAATAGAGTTAAGACTATTTCCTGAAAAGACGTACCTTGTTGGATTTCTTTGTCTTGAGTATTCCCACTTTTATAGGATTTGGGGAACTGATCTCTAAAGAAAAATACATGAAATTGGTTTAACAACTGTTTCATTCAATATATTCAGCAAAATAACCATTATATTGATTTTAGTAAGGTAGTGTAGTCTTCACTAACAAAATACCAACTTCTGAAACTCAAATTCCTAGCAAGAAATCAACTACATATAATACATAGATTCAAACTGACCTTCCATAGTCACACCAAGAGGAGGAAAATATGAATAGTTGAATTCACAACAAACTGATAGACCAAATATTTCATTAATGGTAGAAAAATCAGAAATGGGGGGTGGGGGGTGTAGTACTAGGGATTAAACCCAAGACATTCACTATACCCCCAGCCCTTTCTTTTTATTTTTTATTTTGAGACAGTGTCTCTCTAAGTGCTAAGTTGTCCACACTAGGTTCAAAGTTGCAGCCCTCCTGCCTCAGCCTCCCAGAGTACTTGGATTACAGGTATACACCTCATGCCTAGCTAGAAATATATATATTTTAAAGACTGTAAAATTCAACTCAATTTCTAATAGGTTGTATTTTTCTATAAATTAACAGATTTGCAAAGGAGCATTCAGAAAATAGGTCATCAAAATGTGTACTAGATATAAAATAGGAACAAAAAGTTCAGATGGGAAGGGAAAGGGGAGGGCAAAGAATGGAAGGGTAAAGGAAGAAACAAGAAAAGGAAAAAATGGCACTAAAGCTCTTAGAAATGAGGGGAGTGGGGTTGAAGGGAGGGTAGAGGCATAGGGGTAAACAATCAAGTTATACCATGTACAGGTAAAAATTTCCTATATGAATGTGATCATTATGTATATCTAACATGTAGCAACAGTGCTTCAGCAGCACATGTACTAAAATGTACCAGTAAACTCAATTTAAAAAAAAACTATTTGTCCTCGGAAATAAACAGGTTTGGCAACCTTACTAAGTTTTAGCAAGAACCAAGCCATAAGAGAAAGAATAACTGGTTTCTGTAAAAGTTCATGTACTTCGCCTTATCCTAAATAAAAACACAGAGCTGGGGATGTGGCTCAGTGGTAGTGCTCCATGTGCAAGGCCGTGGGTTTGATCCTCAGCACTATGAATGAATGCACAGTAATGTACAATAAAAACCAAAAAAATAAAAATAAAACTATCTCCAAATGTAAATACTTTCATTGCCTTTTACTTTGCTTCATTACCTGTTCAGGATGACCAGATGGTTCTTTTGTTTTTGTTTTTTTGAGACAGAGTCTATTTATGCAATTTAGGCTGGCCTTGAACTCACAAGGATCCTCCTGCCTCAGCCTCCCACCTGACCAGAATGGTTTGATCATCTAGCTAAACATTATCAAAGTATTAAAAACAGAAATAAACTTGAGGTCTGCATCTACATGTAACACAGTAATCCAGCAAAGCATGAATCCTATCAGTCATGCAAATAGCCAACTGAGAGAATAAAGCAATATTTGAATTCTTAAATAATGCAGAAGCAGCCAGGCAGGGTGATTCCAAGGCTGGAATCCCAGAAATGGGGAAGCTAAGGCAGGAGGATTATGGGTTCCAGACCAGCCTGGACTGCAAAGCAAAACCTTACCTCAAAAAGCCAAAAAAATTATCTGGGGATGGAAGAAACGGAAAGAGGAAAAAAAGGGGAAGAAAGAATGATCAAGATTGGATATATAGCCCAGTATGGTGGCACATACCTATGATCCCAGCACTCAGGAAGCTAAGGCAGGAGGATCACCAGTTTAGGCTACATAGTGAGTTCAAAGCCATCCTGTGCTACACAGATAGACCTTGTCTCAAGGAAAAAACAAAACGAAAAAAGCCCAAAAACCTGGCTATGTATCTATACATACCATTTCCTCATGAATATATTCATTATGTATTGCAAACATATACTAAGTTTTAAAAAGAGGGGTTGCAAGCATGTAATACCAGCACTCAAATTTGAGGTCAGAGTGGTCTACATAACGAGCTCAAGGGCAGCCCGAGCTACATAGCCAGACCCTCCTTCAAAAAACCAACAAAACGAAAAACAAAAGGAGGAGAATACTAAAATTTGAAAAAAAAATCCAGAAGCAGCTTGGGTCTTGCTTTTGCAGTACTAGAGATCAGTCTGAAGGCTTTGGCACAGAACTATATCCCCATTCATACATTTCTTCATTTATTCCTTTGAAAGTCTTGCTAAATTACTCAGGCCAGGACTGAACTTGCAAGTCTCCTATCAGCCTCCCAAGTAGCTGAATTACAGGAATGCAGCACTGTACCCGGCTAAAAGCAGTTTTAAATTAGATACAGAACACTTGCTGGGTGTGTTGGCACTCGCCTGTAATCCTAGCACTCAGGAAGCTGAGGCAGGAGGATCACTGTGAGTTGAGACTAGCCTGGGCTACAAAGTGAGCTCAAGGCCAGCCTGAACTACATGGCAAGACCCTGTCTCAAAACAGACCAAAACAACGAACACTTAAATTAAGAAAGTAATGAGGTAATCAGAGATGGGCAAACAGGAAATCTTGAATCTTCTAGTTTTAAAGTACTATAAGTATACAAATGCTCCTGCTGTCTTTCTACATTAGGTACCCGTATTCATGTGCACATAAATGTGTACATGTGCATATGGATAAAATATTAAGAACTACATGAGGCACGCAGGTGCAGTAATGCCCACTTGCACCCTAACACCCTGGGAGACTGAGACAGGGGGAGTTCGCCTGGACAACTTAGTCACTGGGCAATACCTTGTCTTAAACATTTTTTGAAATTATTTTTATTTACTTGCTATACAGTTCAGCCTGGCCATCAACTCAGGGCAATCCTCCTGCCTTAGCTTCCCACATGCACAGATTACAGGTGTGCGCCACCACACCCAGCACATAAAAATTTTTTTAAAGGATCGGGAATGTAGCTCAGTACAAAGGCCCTGAATGCAATCCCCAGTACTAAGACACACAAACACTAGATGCAATAATGAAAAAAAAAAAAAAAAAGGTAAGGACAAACATGGAAGGATACAAACCAGTTCAGTGGTACAGCCCTAGTGCACTACTCCAGAAATGAAAACAAACAAAAATCTCAAGGGGGAAAAAACTGACATTAATGAGACTGACGAAAACATGCTCTGTAGTTTTATTATATTTTATAAAAGCTGCGTGGTATAGCTGGGCCTGGTGGCACACAACTATAATCCCAGCATTTGGGAGGCTAAGGGCAACATAATGAGTTCAAGGTCAAACTGTACTTACACTGCAAGACCCTGCTCAAAAAGCAAACAAACTACACGGTATATAATTTACAAGAGATTTTTTCCTATGCATGAAAAAGATGCTAAAACATATTGCTGATTTAATAAGTCAAGTATATTACATACAGGTCATTATAAAATATAGTTTGACATACCATGCGATATAATGGTAAGTAACAAGGGATAGGCTATCCAAGGTGATTTCATTTCTTTTTATTACAAATGAAACAAACATGACCTCAAGGTCAAAAATTAATTTTTTTGGTATCAGAAATCAAACTTAGGGGCTGGGGATATAGCTCAGCAGCAGTGCCTGCCTAGCAAGCATGAGGTCATGAGTTCTATTCCCAGTACCAAAAAAAAAAAAGAAAAAAACAGTGAACCAGAAATTGAACTTAGGACCTTGTGCTTGCCAGGCAGGTGCTATGCCACCGATCTATCTCCCTGGCCCCAGAAATTAATTATTAAAAAATTATTCTGAACACATACACACAAACTGCTTTAGGTTCCATGTTAAGTAATATGATTAAGTTAACTAGAGGGGGTACATGACCGGGCAAAGCAGGAGCATCACCATAAACTCAAGGCCAGCCTGAACTACAAAATGAGATCCTGTCCCAAACAAACAAAAATAAAAATGTTTTTATTGATTTAAAAATTATGTTCCATACTCAGAATTTAATAACAACCTTGCTGGCCAGGCATGGTGGCACATGCCTATAATCCCAGTACTTGGAAGTGGAGGCAGGAGGGCCCTAGTGTGAGGCCAGCCTGAACTTTATAGTGATACTCTCTCTCTCAACACCCCTCTTAAAAAAGAGTAATCTTGCTAGACATGGTGGCACATGCTTGTAATCCCAGCACTCAGGAGGCTAAAGCAAGAGGATCTCAAGTTTGAGCCCACACCAGACTACATAACAAAACCCTAATGCAAAAACCAAAACAAAGGAATAACTTTATACTGAGCTAAAGACATTACATCAAAGATGTACACATACCCATGTTTATAATACTGCACAATTCTTAGTATAGTAGCTAAATCTTGGAAACAGCCTATATATACATCAAGAGATGAACAGATAAAAGAAAATGCATTTATACACAGTGGGGTACGACTGCCATAAAAAGGATAAATGTGAGTCATTTATAGGAAAATGGAAGCACCTTGAGCCCATAATGTTAAGTGAAGCAACCCACAACCTTAAATGTCACATGGTTTCTCTTACATAAAAAAACTCACCGTATACACATAATATACATTACATATACATATTATCTGTTATATTATATGAAATAAATGATAATACAGAAAAAAAGATAATCCAGTTCTGGCAATGTACCTGAAAGTGTACCTTGACTTAATACAACTGTCTTACATTTTTGTATGTTCTTTGGCCTATTAGTCTAATTTTCAATCTGTATATAACTAACTTTATAAGGTCTTATAAGATAAATAAATGAACTTGATGCTGGAAAATAAATGCAAGGTCCAAGGAAGGGGAAAAAGGAACTGAAATGTGTTACCTACACATACCAATTCCCTATAGCAAATATAATCATTATGTACTATAAACATATACTAATAAAAGTCCAAAAATTTTAGCTGCTAATAAAAGTTGAATAAATACATTTAAAATTCAGAGAAAAAAACAAAAAGACCTTACATTCATGTTCACACAGATGAAACTAGAAACAAATTCATGCTACCAGAGGCTACAAGTATGTAACATAGCAAGATCCTGTCTCCAAAACAAAAGAAGAAGAAAAAAAGTGATCTACCTATGTTTTTACACTTTTCAAACATCTTGGGTGAGACACTTTTTATACAACTTTTTTTTTTTTTTGAGACAGGGTCTCACTATGCAGTTCAGGCTGGCCTTGAGCTCACTTTGTAGCCCAGGCTGGTCTTGAACTCACAACGATCCTCCTGCCTCAGCCTCCCAAGCGCTGGGACTACAGGCGTGCACCACCATGCCCAGCTTATACAACTTTTTAAAGTAATACTCCAATACATTTAAATTGTTACTCTTAAAACACAGACCTCTATAAGGAAATAATTCTAGATAATTAAAACATTTCCAGGAGTTTGAATTCTAATCAGAAACTGCAACACAATAGGTTGCTTAGCTTACTTTAATTCTTATGAACATACAATTTTTAGCAAAATTTTTCTTTGTCTTTTTGAGATGGGGTCTCGCTATGCAGCCCAGGCTGGCCTTGAACTCACAGCAATCCCTTGTGCCTCAGCTTCCCAAGTGCTGGGATTACAGGTGTGTGCGACCACTCTTGGACTAGCACAATTTTAATTAAGGAAGTATACATTTTATTATGGTTAGGAGAAAATTATGTCATTTTGCTCCAGTAAATGGGCGTTTAAAAAAATCTTAAAGTTTTTTTAAAAGACTTAATTCTCTTACTCTAATAATGGGAGTATCAATTTATGTAGTCACTTAGTTGAAAGCAATATGAAGTAACAAATACCTTGTGATATAAAAATTCTATTTCAACATCTACCCCTGAAGCTGAGCATGATGGCACACGCCCTTAATCCCAGCACTTGGGAGGGTGAAGCAGGAAGATCACTTCAAATTCAAAGCTAGCCTGGACTACATAGCAAGACCTTGTCTCAGAAAATCCAAAAATCAACAAAAAAACCAAGCATCTATCCCAGAAAAAGACACACCTGTAAATAATAGTTATTTATAAAAATGTCCGGTTTTACCGCCAGGCACAATACAGCATGCACAGAGTCCTGGCACTTGGGAGGCTAAGGCGGGGAGGCGGCGAGGGCAGAGCAGCCTGAACTACACAGCACGACCTCCTGGTCTCAAAAAAAAAGTTGCTTTGTCTAAATAAGAAAATGAAGGGCCAGGGATATAGCTCAGTGGCTAAAGTGCCTGCCTGGCAAGAACACGGTTCTGAGTTCAATTCCCAGTATCAAAAAATAAATAAATTAATTAAAAATAAAGAAGAAAATGAAGCCATGGGCCAAGGAATTAGCTCAGTGGCCCAGTGCGGGGTTGACAAGCATGAGGTCCTGAGTTTGATTCTCAGTACAAAAAAAAGGAAAATGAAACCAGTAATAATGGTACACACTTGTAATCCTTGCTTTTAGAAGGCTGAGGCAGGATACAGAAAGTTCAAGGCGAGCCTGGACTACAAGTAAAATAATACACGTGATGTGAGGTGGACCTGGTGGTGACATCTGAGATCCCACTGATCACCAGGGCTAACTCAGCTGGTCTGACTGGCCTATCTGTCCTCCCTCCTCACTCTATGCATGTCCCTTGCAAACCTGCGCTCTCTGGAAGAGGTGATGCTTCCTTGATAGAGGGTGTCCCTCAAACTCAGCTGAGCAGCTGTGTACGCTGCTAGAACATCCAAGCAAAGACTTGAAAAATTTTTAAAGGTCAAGAGAAACAACTAAGATGCAGATTGACAGGTAAAAGGCTCAATTAACTATCTCAATATGTTTATAGACTACACCTCAGTAATTTTTAATTTTTTGGTCTTTTTGAGACAGGGTCTCGCTATATAGCCCAGGCAATCCTCCTGCCTCAGAGTGCTGGGATTATAGGTATGCACCACCATACCTGGCACGTTCAGTAGCTTTTAAAGTTTAGATTATAAAGGATCAGTCAATGCACGAAAATGACAAAACTGGGCCAGGGATATAGCTCAGCAGCACAGCACCTTGCTTGGCAAGCTCAAGGTCCTGAGTTCAACTCCCAATACGAAAAAAGTAAAAAATAAAAATTAAATGAAAAAATGGAGGTCCTGAGTTCAATTCCCGGTAACCACAAATAAAAAAGAAAAAAGAAAAAATGGAATGGCATTTTGTTCTAAACACAAACAGAACACTATTTGGAAGTAACTGTAGAGAAAAAAAAATCAAACTTCTAAAAAAGACACTTCTTGTAAAGTTTTTTTTTTAACACACACATTTACAAATAACACAAGAACAATACAAGCAATATTGAAATTCAGACAAGGTGATAGGAAGTTAACAATGGTTGTTGTATTACATATTGATTTCTTCAAAGTGGTTACTCAGGAAAACAAATATAGACATGTAAGATTGATCAAATAATTAAGCATTAACTGTTCCTTTCAATAAAGTGATAGAAGTCAGTATAACTATGTTAGCTATCCTATATATACATATACACATAATTTTCCCCTTTTCTTTTTTCCCTCATCCCAGCTGCTCTTTACTTTTGAGCAGTTTCCTTTTGTTTCACAGAGTCTATCATACCTCCTAATTTTATTCACTTTTTCAGATTCTTAGACTAGTGAAACAGTATGTTGCTTATACATGGAGGTCTGATTTATTTCACTTATGAGTATGGTACTTAGTTGTGACCATTTACCTATAAAAGCCTGAAGTTTATCTTTATAGCAAATATTCCGTTATGTAAAAATACAACTTTTTTGTCCATTCCTCAGTGGATGGACGTTTGGGTTGCTTCCACGATTCAGCTATGACAAACTGCTGCTATAAACATGGGTGCACATGTATCACTGTAATATGATGTTTTCAGTTCTTCTGGGAAAATATCCAGAAGGAGAATAGCTGGGTTGAATGGGACCCCCAGACCTAGTTTGCTGAGGAATCTCCAAACCCATCTCCACAGGGGTTTCACCAGTCTGCATTCCCACCAGCAGTGGAGAATTCCTATTTCCCCACAGCCTCGCCAGCACCTGTTATTGATTTCTTGATGATTGCCATTCTTACTGGGGTGAGGTGAAATCTCAGTGTTGTTTTAATTTGCATTCCTTGAGTGACTAATGATGAACATTTTCAAGATATTTAGTAAACTGTAATATGATTTTTTTCCCAGGGTACATCAAAGGTTCTATTTTTATGAGGAAAAACATTACATGTTTTTATTATTTATGGAATTTAAGTAAAATGATATTTCATCAGGGTAATAACAGTAAGCTATTTGAGGTTTCTGAGAAGCAGATACTGGAAGGGTCGATGAAAAGCAACGTAGGGTGGAGAAAATGAAAAAGATGAGCTGGGTAGTAGCACTTAAAAGTCTCAGCACTTGGAAAAAACTAAGGAAGGAGGATCACAAGTGTTGAGTTCTGTGTGGGCAGCTTAGCTGCATTTCACCTCAAAGTAAAATAACAATAACAACTTAAAAGTCTAGGATGAGCCCATGTGTGATGGCAGAAGGGTCCTGAGCGCTGGGTAGAGCGTCACGACCGGCTCTACCCAGTTGATGCCAGCAGGGCTCATCCAGCCCCTAGCTGTGACAAACAATAGTATCTCCAGACATGGCAAAATGCCCCTTGGGAGGGCCAACAATCTTCCCCCTTGAGAACCACTGCCTTACGCTCTGTAACTCCATTCTTAATGCTTCTCTTAAAACAGTCTCTTTCAAACATTTCTGCTGCAACTGGCATAAACCTTATATCATAACCCAATCACTTTACAAAATTTTTACTATAATTAAAATAAGTACAGTGAAAAAATATTTACCATGTAAAATTATCAATATTTTTAAAAGCTAGATCATGCTGGGCATGTTGGCTCACACCTATAATCCCAGCACTGACTGAGACAGGAGAATTGCCTTGAGTTCAAGGCCAGTCCAGGTTACACAGTGAGTTTAAGGTCAGTTTGGACTCCACAGTGAGACCATGTCTCATAAATCCAAAGATAAACAGGCTAGGATGTAGCTCAGGGGTAAGGAACTGCTGGGTTCTGCCACCCCCAGTATCACACAGCCTGGGCAGTTTGGTGAGACCCTGTCTCAAATGATTAAAAAAAAAAAGGGAATGGAATGGAAAACTGCCCCACTTATATCTCCAGATTCTAAAGCAGAGGAAGTTTATGATTCATGTCCTGAAATACCTCTCCCCAGTGTTTCCTGTTTCTAACCTTGGCAATAAACTTTCTGACAAAATGTTGTGGATAAAAGTCTTTTACCTCATTAATGACAGAGTGACAGTAAACCTAGATTTGGCTAAAATATAAGTCTGTTAATTAATATCCTTTCTTGGAAGGGCATGTTGATGTATGCCTGTCATCCCAGCTACATACTTGGTAAGCTGAAGCAGGAGGGTCAAAAGGCTGGACAGTTTAGCAAGACTGAGGCTAGCCTGGACAGTTTAGCAAGACAGTATCTAAAAAAAAAAATTCCTTCCCTTTCCTTTTCAAAAATATCCTGTTGCACTTAATTATACAGGCATCTACTAGTAGCTAATTTAAATACTTTTTAGTTTGCACCCTCTAAATCCCAACCAAGAATATCTGATTATTTGGGGGGCTTTTTTAAGACAAAGTCTCACCATGTAGTGCAAGGAGACCTTGAACTCAGTGATCCTCCTGCCTCAGCCTCCTGATTACAGGTGTGCGACAGCACACCCCACCTGTCAAAGCTGGTTGTATAACCAACAAAAAGTTCACATTTTGGCCAGGCATGGTGGTGCACGCCTGTAATCCCAGCACTTGGGAGGATCTTTGTGAGTTCGAGACCAGCCTAGGCACAAAGTGAGCTCAAGACCAGCCTGAACTGCATAGTGAGACCCTGTCTCAAAAAGAAAAAGAAAAAGAAAGAGAGCAAACTTAAAGGTTTTTTCTACAAGTGCCAAAATTTATGTACAATTGAGGAAGAGCCCGAAGTGGTGTCGCATGTCTGTAATCACAGCACGTAGGAGGGTGAGGGTGGGCAGACAAGATACAAATTGCAAGTCTGAGCCCAGCCCGGGAAATTCGGCGACTTGAAACCCTCCTTCAAAACTCAAAAATGTTGGCGATATAGCTCAGTGCAAAGGCCCAAGCTCAGTCACCAGTGCTGGGAAAGCGGAAATGAAAACGGAAGGCAAAAGAATGGAGAGAGGCTGGGGAAATAGCTCAGCTCAGCGGCAGGACACGTCTAGCACTCTGGTTTGCTCGCTCGCACCAAATAAATAGGTTTAAAAAAAGAAGTAGTGAAGAACAAGAACATCGTGATAAAATAAGCCAGACTCCAAAAGTCAAGTATCACAGATTCTTCTTCCTATGAGAAAACTAGGGGGCAAAAAAGAGACAGCATGAAAGGAGGCTCTCAGGGCAGGGGAAGGGGGCAGAAAGAAACCCGGAGGGAGGGGGGAGACCGACTGAAGTGTGTCACAGGATGCAAGAAGCACGCCCAGATCAGACAAATATGCTCTCATAAAAATGTTTTTCAAAAAATTTATATCATCTTCACATACTTCTTAGCATAATCAGCAGCATATTCTTTTGATTTTATGTTTATAAAGCACGTAGAAAAAAATAATTGATACACACCTATAATCTCAGTGCTTGGGAGGCTGAGGCAAGGAGGATGAAATGAGTTCAAGGCCAGCCTGAACTACACAGTGCGGCCCTGCCTTGAAAAACAAGGTAGGTGTGGTGGCCCAGGCCTAGAATCCTAGCATCTGTGAGGCTGAAGCAGGAGGATGCCTTGAGGTCGAGGCCAGCCTGGACTATACAATGAGTCTTTGCCCCACCTGGTCTCCCAATCTGCCGTCCTCCTGCCTCGCCTTCTCCAGTGGCTGGGGCTACCTACAGGTGCGTGCCACTTATTTGCTGAGACACAGGCTCGATATGTAGTTCACGCTGGCCTCCAGCTCTCGGCGATCCTCCCGCTTCTCAGCCTCCCAAGTGCTGAGATTACTCACGGGCCCCAGCACTCCTAGCTAAGATCTCCGCTTACATGTTACTGAGCACTGTTCAGAAAACGACGTTTTCAGCTCGTCAATCACTTCACAAAAGATTGCAATCTCGCTCCGCTTTGGAATAAAGCCCCTTGCTCCGACTTGCTTCAATCCCTTTTTTAAAGGTCCACAGCGAATTGCCCATAGGATGCACTGCAATACCTAAAGCCACTTTCCCAAGCCCCTGACACGTGGGGGCCAGACACGCGCGGCGGTGCCAGTCTGCCCGCGCGGCCCGCTGCCCCCTAGGTTCCCTCACCAGTCAAGAAGAACCTGAGGTCCCACCTCTTCCTGTCGCTCTGGTCCCAGATGTCCATTTATGTAAATAAGCAGAGTGAATGACACCTTGGCACCCAGCGCCCCGGCGGACAGGGCCGGGCCTCCCCTCCCCCGCGCCGCGCCCGCGGGCGGCACAGACCTGCTTGCGGGGCGTCCGGCGCGGGCGGCGACGGCTCCTGAGCGGCGGGGGCCGGGTGTTGCGGCGGCTTCTTGGTCCAGGGGTTCTCCCTGGGCGGCGGCGGCTGCAGCTTCTCCTCGGGGACGGCCGCGGGCAGCTCCGCCCGGGCGTCCTCGGCCGGCGGACCCAGCGGCGGCGGTAGGGTGGGGGGCCCCCCGGCCGAGGGGCCCCAGGAGCCGCGCGCCTTGTGCGCCAGGTGCAGCGCCAGGGGCCGCACGGGCACCGCCGCCTGAGGCACGCAGCGCCCCAGCACCGAGGCCGGCGACGGCTCGCCCCGCGCCCCCGCGCTCAGGTTGGCCGCGGGGCGCTCCGCCCTCGCCGCCTGCCCGCCGTCTCGTTCCGGAGGCGGCGGCAGCTCGGCCTGCCGGCTCGCCGTGACCAACGGCGGCTCTCGGCCAGCGGCCATCGCGAACGGGTCTTCCCGAGGGGGAGCGGCGGGCCCCGGGACGCGAGCGGACATAGTCGCGTCGGCCCAGCCGGGGGGCGCCCGGGGCCAGGGAGCCCGGCCGCCCGTCTTTCTGCCGGGGCAGCGGCTGGCTCCGGCCCGGGACCGAGGACCCGAGAGCCCGGCCGTCGCCGCCCGCCGAGGCCGAGCGGCGCCCGGCGCGCCAACCCTCCCCACGTCGAGCGGGAAGCTAACCGCCCGCCGGCCCTGCGCTCCTCGGCGGCGAACGCCCGGAGCTCGCACGAGCGTCCGGCGCCTCAGCCGTGAGCGAGCCTGAGCGAACAGGGCCGCAGCAGCCAGGCGCGGCGCTCCTAGCGCGAGTCGCGGAGCCGGTAACTGCTCGCGGGGCGGGGCGGGGCAGGGCTGCAGGGGGCGGTCCCAGGGGCGGGAGGGGCGGGGCTCCCGGGAGCGTGACGTGGCCGCTCGTGCTCCCTCCCCTCGCGGGCCGCACGGGGCGGACTGCTGAGCCCGCCCGGAGCGGGCAACCGGGCCGCGGCCCCGCCCCAGCAGCCAGCGAGGGGCGGGGCTGAGCGGGCGCTTCTCGGCCTGCGGCCTTGGGCGCCCGAGTGTGGGCGCGGGGGCGGGGCGGCCGCGCACATGGCGGGGAGCGGGTGGGCGCCGGCACCTGCGGCCGTGCAGGCTGCATGACGCTGGCGGCTGCGCGCGGTGCCTTCGCGCATGGAGGTTTCCCGCCGGCGCTCGGGGAAGCCGCAGCGACTTGCGCTCTTGAGCCGCGTCCAAAGTGACGGCAGTGCTGTCGGTGGGAAACCTTTGCCCAGGCGTTTGATTTCGTGCACTTACCCGCCCGACTGCCACCCACAAACTGAAACCTTTTTAAAGTGCCGTGGAGTAAAGCAGTTCCTGTTTTGTGGGCTTTGACGATGTTACCTGTTCCTTTAATTTGCAGAAGCAGCACTGAGTTAACATTTTTCCTGGGAAGGGGAATATTAAAATAGTACAAATGTATTTGTAATAAATCCAATAAAGTCGTTCTGCTTGGCCTTCACATTCAATTACTAGTGATACTAGTCTCATGTGTGTGTACTTAGACGTTAAAATAATGACTTTTCCGGTGCGAGGTTGCTGTGGTGAAATTTCTTAGTCTCATCCCATACAACAGCTTTAAACTATAAAGCATTTGTTTTCTATATCAGAAATCTCCAGTTCACTTGACTAAGCAAGTAGCAAATAAGGATTATAGTAACATCTATGTGCCCAAAGAGACATCGCTTTTACTACTCTGTTGGTGAAATTCTAAATTTTTAACCTTAAACTTGCTGCTCTGCTTTCAGCCTTTTTGAAATCCTGTCAGGCAATGCTTGAACTCTCTTAGAAAAGCCTGGTAAGGAATTCTGTCTACGTGACTTAGAGAAAGCTTTTTTTTTTTTTTTTTTTTTTTTGGTGTGGGGAATCGAACTTATGACCTTGTGCTTGCTAGGCAGGCGCTGTGCCGCTGAGGTGTATCCCCAGCCGGAGAAAGCTTTTTATTACTATTTACCACTTATCTACTTAGATTCACAGGGAGCCAGGGATATAGCTCAGTAGTACAGAAGCTTGCCTGGCAATTGCAAGGTCCTGGGTCTGATTCCCAGTACCCACTCCCCCAAAAAAGAATCAAATTCTGGTAGATTAAAGACAGCCAGTTGAAAAAGAGGTAATGTGAAATGGTTATATGTGATTTGCTTTATGTAGGCATCCGTGGTTATTTTGTGTGTTGTCTTTCCTTGTTTTAGTTTTCTGAGACAGGGTCTTGCTTTGTAGTGCAGGCTGGCCTGAAACTCACTATGTAGCCCAGGCCTCAAACTCAAAGTGATCTTCCTGCCTCAGCCTCAAGAGCGCTGGGATTAAAGGTGTGAGCACATCTAGGAATGTGGGCTGTCTTTCTAAGAGAAATCTCCCATTGGGACTTCTCAAGTAAAGGCAAAGAATTGCTGCCAGGATGTAGGAAGACTTTGTTAGAAAAAAATATTTGCTTGCAGGGAGAGGAGCTATAAATGTAGACTCAACCCTAAAGAACTCCCCAACAGGTGTGTGGTGCACACCTGTAATACCAGCACTCTGGGAGGCTAAGGTAGGAGGATCACAGATTCTTGCCCAGTCTAGGCAATTTAGCTACTTAGCTAGAATTCATATCAGGATAAAAAATGGGTTGGGTGTAGCGGTGGGAGGGCCCTGGGTTCAATCCCTAGTAGTAGAAAAATAAAACCAAGTCTGGAGAACTCAGTAGCAGGTATTTGGGGCCCTTCAGTGTAGTCTACTTCCAAAAATGCTGGAGAAGGGAGTTGGTTATTTGTGGTCCCTCCTTGGGGTGTGTACTAGGGACTCCTGCTTCCACATAGCTGTTTCTTACAAACAGCTTCACCCCTCCACGTCTTTCTGTTCTTCCCTGCCTTCTCCTGCCCTGTACCAGGAAGACTAAGCTGTCCAGATTGCAACAGTGGACTCCTTGGCTCCCCCATCCTCTGTGGGGTCTGGCAGGCTTGGGCAGTGGGGAATTCTGAGGAGACAGGAGGCCAGGAGGGAGCAAGGCCATGGTCTGTACTCCCTGAACTCCACCGCTGGTGGTTGGCTGCAGAGCCCTCAGTTCAGTTTTTTGGCTGTTTCCTTTGCCCTTTTAGGCCTTGGGGCAGTAACCAGTGGCCTTTGGGTTCCTGCCTTCGTCCCTATTGGTCTCCCTGACTTTTTTCAGAAAATGGTGGTCCTTTTAATAATCTCAAATTATGAATTTTGAGTATTCCACTGGATTTTGCCAGTACCCTGTACTATTGCAAACATCTATTTTCCTTTTTTTTTTTTGCAACAGGGTCTCATTATGTAGCCCCATGAACTCCTTGTGATCCTCCTGCTTCAGCCTCCTGAATGCTGGAATTACAGGCCTGCGCCACCCCTCCTGGCACACATTTTCTTATTTATTCTGCCTTTGTAGCAACTTGCCAGATTCTGCCTCTGCTTCCTAGTTCAAAATCAAGGGAGCCTGGAAGTTCAAGACCAACTTGGTCAATCTGAGAGGTACCTTCTCAGTGGAGGAAAACAAATCAAGGAGGAAGAACGGATTTGCTCTACCACTGTATTTATTTTTGCTGCTCAGATCACACAAACCAACAGCCCACCCATGGATTATTTCCCTCTGGGCGAGGCTTACTCACCCTAACCTGAGTAACAAGTTACTTGCTTGAGAATGCTGACTAAGGCCTTGGGGCAAAAGAGTGGTGTCCCAGGGTGAGATCGCACCTTTAGCTGGACTTCCTTCCCTTCTGTCTTCCCCCAGCCCCTACTAGGGGTGGAACCCAGGACCTGCGCACACAGCCACATCCCCTCCCTGCTTTTATTTTGTGTTCTGAGGCAAGGTCTGGCGAAGGCCCTAAACCGCCCAGGTTTGGGAGTCTGCCGCCTGGGGCATCAGGAGGGCTGGGGTTACAGGGCTGTGCTGTGGGCTTCTTCTTAATGACTGAATTTATTTATTTATTTATTTTAAAAACAAAAGAATGGAGACATATAAACCAGAATAACACAAAAACAATAAAGGAAAATACAAAATTATAGAGAAGATAGTAGGGAATTAGCCCTGGATGCTGTATTACATAACTTTATGTAATACAAATTTCGTATTTGTTACTCAGTTATACAGATGATGGCTTGTTCAATTAATCAATTTTCTCCACCCTCATCTCTGTTGTTCTCCCACTGGATCAGTTGTCTTCCCTCTGATAATAACTGTACTTTTTGGTTAATTTACTCCCTCGGGCTCTCACATTGGGAAGAGACATGGCTGCTTCAAATTATGCTGTAACAAGCGTGTGCGCACAAATTGCTATGGCAGGAGGTGGAAAAGCACCCATGCTCAAAAACGGTAGACAGGCAGGGAACCAGGTTCATATAGTCATGCCCCCATGGCCATTGGGGGTCCAGTCGAGTCGGCGGGGTTACCCCGCAAACCTACCAGACTCTGCCTCCATGCACCGCGCCCAGAGGCCCGGTTGAGCCCTCGGGGCCGCCCCCTCGGACCGCCAGCCTCCGCCTCATTAATGATGGAATTTAGCACTGTCCTTTCATGTCACTCTTCCCTCACCCTCTGTAGCTCTGGTCATTCTTTTTTTTTTTGGTACCAGGAATCAAACTCAGGACTCCGGTTATTCTTCTACAGAGATTTCTCATTTGTCAGCTAGCAGCGTCCTAGGCATAAACCCCAACCAGTTGATCACAATTCCTAACTGTCCTTCAGATTCTCCTTTCTCCACTGCCACCACTCTCCTCCAGCCTGCCATTCATTTTTTTTTTTCCAGACAAGGTCTTGCTAAGTAACCCAGGCTGGCCTCAAACTCATAGAACTTTTCTTGCTTCAGCCCCCAAATGCTGGGCTCACAGCTGTGCACCCCCATGCTGGGCCATTCACCCATCTATAATAGTGTTACACAGCCTCTTGACTGGGCTGTCTGCCAGTTGACATTTTTTTGAGGACTACATGAAATAATGCATATAAAATGCTTAGTAAAGTCCCTAGCTCAATAATTCCACTAAGCTGGGTATAGTGGTACACTCCTGTAATCCCAACACTCAGGAGGCTGAGGCAGGGTATCATTGTGAGTTCAAGGCCAGCCTGGGCTACAAAGTGAGTTCAAGACCAGCCTGAACTGTATAGTGAGACCCTGTCTCAAGAAAAAAAAGACCAATAAAATGCTACCTATTTTATTTCTATCTTTATTACTTTTAAGTCAGAAGAGTTTATTGAGATAAGTGACTTTAATTTTATTAACCTACTGAGGTTAAAGGTTTGATTTCCTAAAAGCTTTTCTAATAGGAAATCAGAGCTAGAGCATGGTTACAGGGGTACCTTTTGAGAAAGAGCGATCCTGTGGGCCATTGGAAGTTCACAGAGGCATAAAGTGGCTCTTGTACGGTCTGGATGATCAGATTGTTCAGATAAACCTTTCCACAGGAGTCCTGTTTTTCCAGTTTAGGGCATGCTAATGTATCCTCAGATGACTGAACACGCTCGTCCCAGCACTTCCCTGTTTCAGGAAATGAAAGTCCCGTCAGAACGTGAAGGCCCTCTGACACTACCAGTGGGGTTTAGGGTGAGGCTAGCAGAAATCCATTGTGCAGAGAGCTCAGTTGCATGCTAGAGAAGTTTCAAACCATGCATTAGATATAATCTGTTCTAAAGATCAGCAATCGAAGAGATAAAACTAAATCCAGAGATTCTTTTAACTTTCTACAGAACGTCCACTTTTAAATTTAGCATGATGGCATATGCCTGTAATGCCAGGCACTTTGGGAGGCTGAGGTGGGAGACTCACCAGTCTGAGCCCAGCCTGAGCAGTGCAGCTCAGGGTGAAGGACAAAGGCCACCGCTGCTGAAGTTCCCAGGGAGAAGGACGGCAAGAGGATGGAGAAGTGAAGACAAGAGACAGCTGAGGTCAAGCGGAGCGCTCTCCCAGTGGGGGAAGAGGACTACTCAACCGCCGTGCACACTTAGTTATACACTGAGCATGTTGGCATGACATGACATGACACTCTTTTTGCCTAGTACAGCTCTTGAAGGAGTCAGTACAAAAGATGAGAATCTATCAGGACTGTGGCTGGAGGTTCAATCTTAAGATTAAAGTCACAGTGATTAACTTTACATACTCCCCTAAGGGATGAATGGAGACTTGGGATTATTGGGATCACCCGTTAGAGATTTCCCATTATCTCATTAGGGCTGGGCCATCCTCTCCCACCCAAGACTAAGACTAAAACAGCTAAAATTAAAGATAAGGCCAAGATTATAGATTATCAGCCAGAGGTAATGATGTCAGCCATGTACCCTTGCTACTGTTAGATCAATATTACCTAAGCAACTATACTTGCAATCTTGTTGATCATAATTTTGACACATGTTGTACCTGCCTCATGATTTTGCCCTATTACACTTCCTTTGAGAGGTGGGCTCGTTGGCAACCCATTCAGGACCCCTCCTGTCTCTTGGGAGCTGTTTCTAGTCCCCCATTCCTGTTCTCCATGCCTTTTCTCCAATAAATTTTCCTACTCTTAACCCTCACCATTTTTTTGAATTCATTCTTCAACTTTGGGGAACACAAGCTCAGTGTATTTGACAGTTACCATTTTCTCTGCATCACCACCACACCTGACTTTTTTCTTTTTGGTGGTACTGGAGATTGAACCCAAGGCCTTTGAACTGAGCTGCATCCCCTTTTTGTTTTTGGTACCGGGAATCAAATTCAGGACCTTGCACTTGCCAGATAGGCACTTAAGTCGCTGAGCTATACCCCACACCCTGCACCCCCATTTATAATATTTTTTTGAGAGGGGGCATCTGTTGAAGTCACTGGTTACTCCTGGGCTCAAACTTGGGGTCTTCCTGCCATAGTCTCCCAGAGTGCCGGGATAAGAGGTGTATATAGCCATGCCTTCTATTTTTAAAATTATATGGCTGGGGATATAGCTTAGTGGCACAGCACCTGCCTGACAAGTGCAAGGTCATGAATTTGAGTCCCAGTACCAAAAATAAAATAAAATAAAAATTATATGTAAATAATATTTTATTGGGTAGCTTGCTTCTAAAAAGTGGCTTGCCAACTAAATGTTACTGGGTTTTTGAGTTGCTTGCCTCTCTTTCTGAAGCTGAATTCCAGGTTCTTCTCATCTTGATAAGAGTTGAACAGAACTAGCAAAGAGCACTAGCAAAACGTGGTAAAGTTTATTCAAGAAAGTAAAAGTGAAATCGGATATGGTGGCTCACGCCTGCAATCCCAGCACTCAGAAGGCTGAGGCAGGAGGACTGCCACAAATTTGAGGCCACCCTGGGCTGCATAGTGAGTTCAGGGGCAGCCTGAAGTACAGAGCGAGACCCTGTCTGAAGCTCCCTGTGCCCCCCCCAGAAATAGAGAGTAAAAGTGAAGAGTGGGAGAGAAACTGGCTCTACAAGTGAGCTTGGGCGGAGTAAATAGAAAAAGAGGGTAACGGCAGAGATAAAAGTACAGGCTGTGTCTGAAGAGCGTGGATGGCGGTGGAATGCTGTGACAGCACCAGCCCCTGGGGGCTGCCTTTTATGCTGTCCAAATCTGGAGGAATCGCATGAGAACTTGTACATCTGGGTGCTGAGCAGCATTGCTGGGGTCCCATGCCTCACACTGAGGTCAGGTCTAGCCAGCCTATTTTTGGTGTGTTTTTTTTGTTTTGTTTTTAGGTTTTTTTGTTTTTGGTTTTTGACACAGTCTCGCTATGTAGTTCAGGCTGTCCTTGAACTCACTATGTAGCCCAGGCAGGCCTTCACCTTGTGGTGATCCTCCTGCCTCAGCCTCCTAAGTACTAGGATTACAGATGTGTGCCACCACACCTGGCTAGGTTATCTAGCCAGGATTGACAATTAGTGGTCAACTTATAACCCCAAGCTGAACTGAGTAAGGGTGGTGCTGGGTGTGGGAGGCCCACCTGGGGATTGTTGCCAGCAGCCTAAGAGTCAGAACTGGAGAAGGACAAGTTAAGGCCTTGGGGAGCAGAGAAAAGCTGTTGGAGCTGGTGGAAGCTGTTGGTTGTTTTGGAGAATGGCTTTGGTTCACTCTGGGGGAGCTCTGGTCCTCACTTGGAGCATCACTTCCTGGCTCTTGAGGGGAAGATGGTTGCACTGCTGGTCTCCTGAAGAAGCTTGCTGCATTGGCTCTCTTGATAGGAACTCAGCCATCTTGATCAGTGGAGGAGCTTGAGACCTTACTGTTGCTGAGGATGGCTGTGGTACCTCCCAGGGGACTTCTGGTTCTTCTGAGCTTCACTTCCTGGCTTCAGTGCAGATCTATTGAAAACTGAATTAAATAACCCTAGGTTACCTCAGGCTTATGAGGCCCGCAATCTCCCAAGCGAGTGGACAGATGAAGGCTTAAATAAATGGGACAATGAAAATGATTTTAGGGCCCCAGGAGAGACTAACTCTCTCCCAGCTTATTTTCTGAGTTTGGCCAAAGACTTCTCTGGGCGGCCTGTATTTATTTAGTTTTCAAACAAAGGAAGAGGAGACTCAAGAAAGTGCGAGAATCTCTCAGGACCTTGGTAGAATTTTCCCAAGTAGTAAATTATGTCAATCAGGAGAACGACCTTATCTTGAGGTTGGTATTTGTTGTAGGAGCATAGAACCTGCGGCTGCAGTCTCCTGTGGCTGGCTGGTTGCAGCCAGACGCCCTCAACTGCGGTCTTATCTTGTCAGAAAGTTGCCTGAGCTTCAGCCAACTCACAAGTAAACATGGAAAGCCAATTGGTTAATATTAAATCCTGCTCGGGGCCACTTTGTAGTGGTCCCCAACATAGATCCCTCAGCCTACTAGCACAGATCCTTCAGCCTGCTGCCACAGACTTCCTAGATCCCACCACTGACGTTTGGGCCTTCCCAGCACAGATCCAGGCCTGCATGAGACATTGTCATGGGCTCTGCATCTCCAGTTGGATTCATGGGAGGCACTGTTACGAGCTCTAGGCCTTCAGCTGGACTCATGCAGGACGTTTCCGTAGGATCCATGCCTTCAGCTAAATTTCTTGGTCTATAGTGTGTAGACAGATTTCCTGCACTCTCTTGTATATCATTGTTTGGATGACTGTTATAAATAATCTTATAAAATATGTGTCTTCGGGCTGGAGGTACAGCTCAGTGGGGTAAGTGCTTGCCGCTAAGCACTAAGGCCCTGAGTTCGATCCCCGGTCCCGGAAAAAAAAAAAAAATGTGTCCTGTATCATATTGTTCTCCCTTGCAAAATACGCCCCAAACCAGCATACTATCCTTACTGAAAACCTGCTCGAGTTCTCAGGAGACATCCACGTGCAGGATGCAGGGAACTATTCTATGCATGCATCTGGGATCTTGTGTGTGTGTGTCTGGTATCTTGTAATTAACAAGTCATATCTACTTCCCCAGCCAGTCTTTCCCGTACCCTAATCTCCTGTCTCAGGTATTATTTCTGTGTCCCCTCTTATTCAATATTATATTTGCAAAGATTCATACAGGTTGAGAATAGCTAGAGGTTCATTTTGTGATAGTGTGTGTGCACTTCATTCTGACTATACAACAATTTTTAATCCATTCTGTTACAGATGGATTTTTGAGTTATTTCCAATTTGGGCTACTATTTCTGCTGTGTATGACAGTTTCTCAAGCATATAATTTTAGGAATAGAATCATAGAATATAGGTCATAGAATGTCGATAGATAGATACATACATACATAGACAGCTCAGACTTCATTTGGTTCACATATGGTCAAACAATTCTCCAGAATTATTTTGTGCTATTGGGGGCTATATCCGATCAGTTATTTTTTATTTGGAAATGTTCTCACTAAGTCACTAAACTGCCAAGGTTAGGCTCAAACTTGTGATTCTCTTGTCTCAGCTTTTTTGCTGGGATTGCAGACGTGTACTGCCATGCCCAGCTTGCATGCTCTTGTACCCATTTATACCCATTGTCTGAGTGTTCCCTACATCATGGGCTACATCTGCTCCTTACTTTTACATTGTCAGGGTGACCACTGACATTCCACCGTGTAAGTATAATGTGCTTCTTTGTGCTATGCTGTGCTCATAGATTGGTTCTGAAATTTAAGAATCCATGAACAACTTTTTAATATTTTTATTTATTTATTTATTTATTTATTTATGTTTTTGAGACAGGGTCTTGATATGCAGTTCAGGCTGGCTTTAAACTCACTTTGAAGCCCAGGCTGGTCTCAAACTTGCAACAATCCTCCTGCCTCAGCCTCCTGAGTGCTGGGATTACAAGCATGTGCCACCACACCCAGCACACCTTTTTTATTTTTGAGACAGATCTTGCTATGTAGTAGGCTGGCCTGGAACTAAAACTGTAGCTCAAAGTTGTCCTCAAATCCTTGATCCTACTGCCTCCAGCTGAATTCTCTTTAAAATAAATTTGCTAGTATATGTATGTAGTATATAGCAATTACCTTCACCATGCAACTGGTACATATGCACATACCATCTTGACCACTTCTACTCCCATTCTTCCCCAAGGCCCCCTTCTTGTTTTTTGTTTTGTTTGTTTGAGATAGTCTCGCTATATAACAGGGTGTCGCTATAGAACAGCTACCTTTAAACTCACTATGTAGCCCTGGCTGGCCTTGAACCCACAGCAATCCTCCTGCCTCGGCCTCCTCAGTGCTGGGATTATAGGTGTGCACCACCACACGTGGTCCTTCAAGGCCTCCTTCTCATCTCCAGTCTACCTCCATTTCCCTGTGTCTCTCACTTGCTCTTTCTTTATATTTTGGGTTTCTTTTATTAGGAGAACCATGCGATATTTTCATTTTGTTTTATGGAGAGCCATCTACTTTGCTACTGCCCTTTTCTGCAGGGAGGTTTGAGACAGGGTCTCACTATGTAGTTTAGGCTGCCCTTGAATTTGTGGCAATCCTCTAGCCTCAGGCACCTAAGTGCTACAATTACAGGTATGTGTGTGCGCATGGTGCTTTTGTATTTTTTTAAAATTTTTTAAAAAATAAAAGCACAAAAACATATTAACAAACACACAAATTAGCATAAAAAATAGTACAATCACAACTGATCTACAGACAAGGTGACATGATCTCAACAGTGGTTATTGCTTTATCCATTGATATCTTCGAAGTGTAAATATATGAACCCATATACAGACATGCAAAATTGGTGAGACAATTAATCCTCTCAACAACAGAAAAACACAAAAAACAAAAAAACCAAAGACAGAAAACGAAACAGGCAAACAAACAAACAAACAAAAAACCACCAATAGTTGCTGCTTTGCATATTGATATCTTCGAAGTGTGTGTTCAGGATAACACATATAGACATACAAGATTGATCAAATAACCCGTCATCAATTATTCCTTAGCATTAAGTGATATAATACAATAGTAGAACCATGTTAGCCCTCCTGCATATATGTATATTCATATATACATACATACATTTTTGTCTCTTT